>LOJH01017455.1:0-22283 GCA_001685095.1 Ellobius talpinus
GAGGGGGAGGGAAATGGGAGGAGGAGAGGAGGTGGAAATTTTTAATTAAAAAAAAAAACACAGGTGATGTCTATACATATGGAACTCAGGCCAAGAGATGTAAGAGAAAGTTAAAGTGGACCATTCGCTTTCACTCATGAGGTTGGCGGAGATGGAAGAGTCCAACACCCACTGCACAGGGAGGAGCCTTAGGAGCTGGGTGTGAACCTTTGCTTGTTGTGTAAATCCCAGATGTTTCCAGTGTCTTATACAAAGACTCCCAGGGGCTTTGACCCTGCAGTTTTATGGCGAATATCATGTAAAGATAATTGCTTAACACTTTTATAGGAACGAGAAACAGAAAATAATCTCACTACACATTAATAGAGAATTGTTTAAGAAAATTGTGTTACACACACAGGAGCATGAGATAGTCTTGGGTAATACCACTCAGTGCTTTCAATCCTGTGCGTGACATACCTATTTCTTCATTAACACACAAATGTATAGGTGTATCAAGATGGACATGTGTTCCCACACACATGTGTGTCCCTCGTGTTTACAAAAACAAGAATAGCAGGTTCCTATGCTGATACATGCATTATACATTGATTAAAGGATGAATGTCTGTAGTAACCCCCCTCTCCCTCCCTCTTCCCCTCCCCCCCACATGCACAAACACACACACACAGGGCTGTGTACACACATGCCTGAAGCCCATGTTGTCATCATGAAAACGGGAAACTGGGCCCCTCTGGGTATCCAAAAGAAACACACACACACTGTCCCTCTGCAGTTATCCACTTACAATTTAATATTAAACAACTGTTCATTTGTAACCTCCTGTTAAAAATATCAGCGAGGCCTTTATGAAAGTCAGTTGTAGACTAAGAAATGTATGGCAGGAGCACCTGTCTGTTCAGCGGCCCTGCCTACCCTGCCGTGGCTCACCAGTTCATCCCCATAAATCTAACAGAAGGAAGCGCTCAGCCCTGGTCTAGTGGGGAGTACATCCAGCTTTTGATGTGTCATACCCAGGCCTCTAGTACCTCCAGGGCCATCTATATTCCTGCAAGTAACATGTGTCACTCTTGTTGATGGCTGGATAAAACTTCATTGTGGACATGGACTACGTGGTCTCTATCCATCCATCCAGCATCTCAGCTGGCTCCATTGCTAAGCTATGGCAGATAGAGTGGCGGTGAATACAGATGGGGACATGTCTCTGTGGGATGCTGACATAGGTTCCTTTGGGTCAAAACCCAGGACTGGCAATAGCTGGATCCCATGCAGATGTGTCTCCGTTTTGAGGAAGACCCACTCTCTGATGGCCTTGGTGGGTGGACTAGCTTATGCTCTAGTCAGCGGTGCCCATCTTCCCTTATTTCCCCCACAGCACTGACTGTCGTTTGCTTTCTTGGTGATGGCCATTCCGTCTGGGCTGAGTTGGAATCCCAACGCCATTTTAATTTGAATTCTGCTGAGGGCTGAGGATGCTAAATAGTTTGTTATCCTACAGATTTCCTTCTTCCCAGAACTCCTCTCTGCTCCTTCTTCTCCAAGGGCCCAGGAGTTCCATCCTCAGTCGCGCTTATAAGTTTTCCACTTGTGCCTATATGTTCTTGGACACACTATCAGAGAGGACCCAAAGTGAGCTTAGGGTTTGAGAAAAACACATTCCATATGCACCAATATATTTTTAAAAAAATTTTAAGCTATGTAATCCATAAGGTAGTATACACTTGACAGTATCTTTGGTACATTTCCCAGATTTTTTTTAATGCTGTTTATTTTTTCAGTCACTCATTCTTGCCTGGTGAATTTTCCCTAAACACTCTCGACATCCATGTTCAGACTTAAAAACAAAATGTCACGGGCAGAGGACTGTCACTTCCAATCCCTGTGATGCTACCACCACTGTTGAGGCATCCCTAGAACATGAAGCATTCTCAGTGGCTATATGAACATGTGGATGAAGTTTGCACATGAAGTAGAAACTTGAGTCCCATCCCACCATCTGGGTACCGTACAGGTGGCCTCAGGACCCAAGAGCAGTCTTCCTCGACTTGGGTTTCATTTCAATTTCTTCATTTTCAACCATTTTCTCTCCACATTCCTTGGCTTCTCCCCCAGTCCCACTTCACTCTCCCCTCCCGCTCCCCACCCCTTCCTCATTTCTAAAGCAGATGTTCCCAGCAAGGCTTCACTGTGGAATGCACACACACACACTTGTCTGCCCTGTGTCACCAAGGCACAGCCCTGTCCCCTCTTTCATGGAGACGCTGATTGGTTGAAAATGGCTTCCAGTAACTTAGCCTTTGTTTTGTAAAAACATTATTACAACATTGTATAACACTTGAGAAATGTTTCAAATTTAGGCTGGCTGGTGGCTTAGCAGACTAGGGTGCTAGCATATGGAGCCTGCTATGCGGGAGAGGCTGTGGTTTATTGCTGGCACCACCAGGCAAGTCAGGATTAGCAACCAGGGTACCCTTCCCAGCATCGAAACCATGGCCTCCCAGGTACTTCAGATCTTTCTCAGAAAAGATCTGAAGTATTATGGGCGGATGTAGGGGATCAAATTTGCATATCTTAAGGCAGGCTGCATATCTTAAGACATTTCTAACAAGCTTGGTATCTGTCACTCCGGTTTTTTACACTTCGTGCAAATTTATGTTCTCATCTATAGTATACCAGGGACAGGAATGTTTAAAATATGTAAAACCAGGTTATGGGTTGGAGACATGGCTTAGAGGTTAAGAGCACTTCCAGGAGACCCAAGTTCAGTTCCCAGCACTGGATCTAATGTCTTCTTGTATCTCTGGGTATCTGCACACATATGGGACACACACACACACACACAGACATACGCACACTAAAAACAAGCATTTAAACATAAAAAACAAATCCAGGTCCTGTCCTTACATAATTATGGTCTAATAAGCTATTGAAGTAGGGCAGTGGGAGGATGATAAAAATTATATAGTAGCTTGGTATTTGTAGAAGATGGGCATGGGGGACACTTGGCAGTGGCAGTGAGGGGCTCAGATTAGATGTTAGCTTGCTTGTATCTTCCCGTATATTCCCATCCAGCCTGACCTGTACTCAACATAGACAAAGGCAATCTTGAGCTTCTGCTCCTCCTGCCTCCACCACCCAAGTGCTGAGATTATAGGTGTGCACCACACAACCAGTTTGCAGGTGTGCACCACATAGTGAGTTTACAGGTGGGCACCACACAACCAGTTTACAGGTGTGCACCACACAGTCGTTTTACAGGTGTGCACCACACAGGCAGTTTGTAGGTGTGCACCACACAGTCGGTTTACTGGTGTGCACCATGCAGACAGTTTGTTTGATGTTGAGGAGGCAAGTCAAGGCTTCGGGCATGTTAGACATGAACTCTGCCAACTGCAATACTCTCTGGTCCTGAGAATAGCTATTGAGTTGCTCAGTTAATAATCTTCAGGAGTCTGAGAAGGTAAAAGAAGGGGAAGATGCTTCAGGCAGAAAGAGCTTTAAATGTTGTTCCTCGGCATCACACAGTAGAGATGGGTATCACCCATGCCTCGGGTGGCTTTCCTGTGATCAAGATGAGAGGCGGCTGACCCTGGGGAGTCCTGGAGGGACAGCCACAGCTCTACTCTGAGCTCTGTATGTGGTTGAGATCTTGTAGAAAAGCATCCCCATCCCTGCACTGAACCTTTGGCAACGGATATAGTTCATGATGATAGTGCTGCAGAGCAGAAAGGCAGCCCTCTGAATGCTCCTTGGCATTCCTCATGATAGTGGAGATGTCCCTCTCTATCCTGGACAGTTTCTGAAGCCAGTGTGTTCATGGTATGTGTGTGATGCCTGCCTCTTATGGATGGAGTCGGTGTCAATAATGCCCATAGGCATAAGAGTTCAGAACTCTGCTATGGCCATTGCAGCTCAAATAATTTGGGATCTTCATGAAGCAGCTGCTGTTACATTTGGGCAACTCAGAGGGTCAAGGAAGGAATTCCGGCATGGAGCCCTCCTATCTCTCCAGGGCCTAAACCTGCTCCCCTGCCCCCACTTTCTCTGTGTTCTTAATCCATCCTCTGGGCCCTTGAAACTGGAGTTGGTGGTTTGGTTCTGGATTTCACTAATGCAATGTACTTGCCCTACCCACCAACTCTACCTTTCAAGAGTGATACTGAGTTAGGGAAGCAATACATTTTCTGAGGTTCCTCTGTGTCCACTTCATGAACTTCCTAGGTTGTTCTCTGAAGCTATCCACAGATGACACTCCCTAGAGGGGATCTGGGGCTGTTCCCAGAAGAAGAGGTTCTTCTGTTCCAAGGGAGCAGGAACACAGTGGCTGGTCCCCTGCAGACCCTGTGAGAGGAACTAGGAACTGTTGTCTCATCTCTCTGCTTGGGTCTCAGGGAGCTGAAGATGGGAGTGTTCACAAAGACAGCAGAAGATCTGAACTGAGACCTCTCTGTACATGACATTGACCTTGGGGTGATGCAGTGTCCCATGTTCCTTGAGCACCATCTGGGAGTCTTACCCGCTTACTTTCTTCCTTCATGGCCACACTCAGATATTCAAATGGAACGCATAGGGCCCAAAGCAGCACACCCCAGGGTCTTCCTGTTACAAACAAACTACAGTGTCAACAGAGCAAGGAGTGGTGCTGGGAGAACCCAGTGGGATGGAAACAGCTGGGCAAAGAGAGCATTATGGGGCTCAGTGACCCGAAGGGCTGTCCTGCCCACCTTTTTGATTCTGGAGGTGGACAAGCAGAGGCTTCCAGAAAGGAGCTCTAGGTTTAGAGATAAGGAGCATGCCACTGGGGGTGGCATCCTGGACCAGTGCTGGAATGAGAGTTACAACTGCCTAGGAGTGTCAGGAAAGGGAGGGTAAGAAGGAACAGCTAGAGACAAGCTTCTGCAGAAATAGCAGGCTCCAGATCTTGACCTCAGAAACTCAGACGGAAGGAAGACCCATCTGCATCCCTCATCTTCCCAGGAGCCTCAGTTGCTGAGGATTCTTTTGCTAACTCCCACTTCAGCAGAACATAACTTGCAGAAGAAAAAGAACCCAACCAAGGCCTCTGTTTTCTTAGAAATCAGAATGATGGAATATTTGTTTGACAAGTGAGTGAATGATGGGTGGATGGATGGAGGCATGGATGGATGGATGTGTGGATGGATACATGGATGCATGGATAGATGGGTGGATGAACTGCCATGTCTGGAGCAAGACTAAAGCAGAGGGAAGAAAAATAGACAGGGCAGTCTTTTAACAGGTAGAAAGAAGGGCCAGGCAGAATTTGAATGTGAGTGTCCCCAGATCTTGCAGCCAGGCTTGGAAAAGTTTTAGATCAAATCTGTCCCAGTGAGCCATCAGTCAGGTGAGTGTGACTCCACAAAGCTCACAGGTCTCATCAAAAGAGAGATCTGTGGGTACAGAGGGATGTGGGCCTTTATGGCTCTGCTGCCTGGGCTGAGGCCTTAGTGGAAGATGTACTAAGTGACACTGGCAACAAAGGGAGGGGCACGGGCTGCTGGAGAGCCCCAGCCAGTTCAGTCACACCAGCTCTATTCTGCTCTCATTAGTCAGTTTGGCAGGCAGCTTGCCATGGACTTGAGAGGACCATGGTGCCTATTAAGGGAGGTAGGATGATAGCTTGTGCATATGGAAGCTTTTCTCCCACCATGGAGGGCTCTGTTGTGGACAGATGGAATTAGCGAGCACTTCGAAGTCGTAAAGACAAACACATCAAAAAATCAGGGAGAGAGAGAGAGAGAGAGAGAGAGAGAGGCTCCCTTTTCTCTTTATATCTTCCTGTTGGTGGCAGCTCTTTTCGCTCTACCATTGCCCTGTCCCTCTCTCCTTTTCTTCTCCCTTCTATTGTGAGACCTTTCAGATTGCACAAGAGTAAAAAAAAATAATAATAAAAATAAATAAATAAAATACTGCCCCTGGTGGCTCCTGACATCAATAATGCATTGGTCCCATTTCAATTGTAAATCACACTTCAACATCTAGTCCATCGCGTCAGCTGTGTGTGGGATCCGGGTGCCAGGGGACCCCAGAGGAAGGAGGGTCAGTCTTCTCAGGTTCTGAAAAGCAGACCCCTTGGATTTCAGCATCCATCTTTGAAAGGTTCTCCATCTATTGTGACCCATCTTCTCTCCGTCTTACTGACGGTTCCATTTCCAACAGGCTTGAGAAAGTTCCTCAGATGCACAGGGCTTGCTCCAGGGCTCAAACGGCAAATCCTGTGGGATTATCTTTTATTGTGACTTTTCTTTCTTACACCTTGTGCCTTTGAGTGGGAAGGCCTGTAATATTTTATTTATTTGTCAGACATTTGGGGCTAGCATCTCTTCAGAACTTGGCACATGAAGGCTGAGACACCTACCTAGGTAATAGTCCCTCTTCAGGGGATAGCCAACTTTTTCTGTCAGATGACAGCAAATATTTTTATGTTACTAGGCCACAAATATATTTTGCAGTTGGAGAAGTAGCAACGGTGAATATGCCTATGAATGGGGAGGGCGCGTCAATAAAGCATGATTTATGCTGATAACTGGCTAACCAAGAGCTGTTACTTTCAGGTCCTATAAATTCTCAGTTGGAAGAGGCATGCACTCTCTCAACCCAGAGCCCCTGTTTTCTAACTCGTCTGATGTGGATGGATACCTTTGACCCAGAGAAGAATGTGCTCTTCTGACTTACCTCTATGACACAAGGGTCCCATGCGTGTTGCTGGCCAGGGCCACCTTGACTTTGGGATCATCTGTCTGGTCCATAGCATGGCTACACTGTTGCAAATGTGAGGTTCTGGTGTTTCCTTCCATTAATATGAATGGAAGTTATGGTGTGGGAAAGGAGGGTTCAGGGGTTCCTGGGGTCATACTGCAACACGGATCCCTATAAATTCCTTTCCTTTCCAGTCTTGGCCTGTGGTCTCTTAGGGGATCTGAGTCGGAAGCAAATGATCCCATCAGTCCCCTAGTGGTCTGACAACTCCTCAGTACAGAAGCCATTCAGAGTTCTGGAAGGTGGGAGTGCATCTGGAAATGGAGAGACAACACACTTCGACATGGGTATTTTCCTACACTCTGACAGGGTGTTCAAAGGCAGACTCTGTCAGCTTGTGCCTGTAGCTTCCAACTGGGACACACATCCACCAACAGCATCCCTTGCCCTGGGTTGGATGATCTTCCTCCACTAGACGGCAGGAATTTGTTTTCTCTTCCATGACTTCACATCTGGCTCATTCAACAGTGTGATGAGCTCAGGAGAGGAGCTTTGGTTGATGGACACGTGAGCATGGCTGTTCAGTGAACAAGTGTCCACTGTGCTCTGGCGTCAGGTGGAAGCATTTTGACAAGCAATTGTTTTCCTTATTTAAGCACAAGACTCAGAACCGTTAAGTGACTTCAGTTAGGGTTTGTTATCTGGAAAATGTATGAAGATAAGATTGGGATGACATTTTCTAGTCCCCAACCCAAACTGAGGCAATTTCTATTGAAAACATGCCAAGGGTCACTCCTCTCAAGGTCGTCATTTTCTACCACACCCTAGTTCTATGCTCCAAGTCCATGAGGGAGGCGGCAGCCCTTCTGCAGTCTGCTCCCCTCAGGAGCAGCAATCTCCCAACAAGGTGGGTGATCTGACTCAACCATAGTCCCCGATGCCCAATGGCAGATATGACCAATGAACACTCTGATGATGACACTAGAGCTGTCTTGTAACAGACACTTTGACTGCATTCTCTGTCACTCCTGTGTATGTCTCTGTTAAATCTGCTTCTGAATTATTCTCATTTCACACAATAACTTCATAAGCAAGTGACCCAGTGACTAACTAACCAAATCATCTATGGTCAGAAAAATATTTAGAAAAGTGCCGAATATGGAAAACTCTAAGGCACTGATATCATTTTTATTGATATTTTATACTTGCGCATGCATTGACTTAAGAATGAAACAAAACGAAAAAGCAAAGCCAGAGCAAAACCTAAACACATAGAAACCATACACACACACCATGTGTGCCACATGCACACATATACATAACACATACTACACACAAACACACCTTCCACACACCCTCACCCCACACACAAATACACATACCACATATACACACAACACCACACCACACTACATACACCATATACACACAATACTATACCACACACATGAAAACACACATGTACACACACCACACACCATTTACACACAATACCACACATACTATGCACACACTACACACCATACACACATGCATACATCATATACACACATGCGCACATCACACACCATACATACACATGCACACACCATACACACACATGCATACACCATATACACACATGCGCACATCACACACCATACATACTCATGCACATACCATACACACACATGCATGTACCACACACCATACACACACATGCACACATGTGCACACACACACAACACCTGTTCTACCATCCTTCCACCTAGTCACTTATATCTTATATTTTCCCATGTTTCTTTCCCTTTTTATCATGCCACATTCTCAACATTAACAACACATATTTCCCCAGATCCAGAGCATGAGCAGAAACCTGGAATTTGGGGGAGTATAACACAATTAAACCCACATTCAAGTTTAATTAACATTATAGCCATTGGGTCAGTGGACAATGCGCTATGATGGGAAGCACTCCCTGGTCCACTATAATACACAGTGTCCTCTATACAGCCATCGCTCATTATTCACGGGGATGTGCTGCCAGGATCCCGAATGGATACTAAAGCTCTCACATACACGGTATAAAATGGCTTCAGATTTTTACAACCCACCCACAGTGTACTTTAAACCTCATGTATATTGCTCACAATCCAGTCCAATCAATGTGGCATAAGCGTTGCATCAATAGTGATTATAATGTGTGGTTTGGGGAGAACAACAAGGGAAATAAATCTGGACACATTCAACACATGCACAGACATTTTTACCCTTGAGCATTTTTGATCTAACAAGATAGGTCACTTCACAGGCACACCACCCATGGTTCGGGTGGGCTGGCTTCATGCCCATGTTCATAAGTCTTCCAAACATGTATGCACACACATGCACAACAGCTTCTGTATGGAGAAAGAAGAGCTATACAGACACTCGTGAATGATGATTAGGATGACACATGGGCAAGCCATGGAAAGGGGGCTCTGGACTGTTCCATTCTTCACCTTTCTCCCTATTTTTATAGAACCCATGTTCCTTTTGAGTAAACAAGACAATCTAAAAAGGATTTCCTGTGCCCACTGCTGTTTGAATTTGAGGGGGAAATTAATTTAAAAATTCCAGAGCACGTGGATAGTTGTCACTTGTAATGTAAGCATGGGTGTGTGGTTCTTTGCCTTCACCTGACTCTAGTATGAAAAGTTTCCCAGAAATTTAATATCGCCATCAAGACCAAATTGTTACAATTACGGTTCCTGTGATTTGGAATTCATACAAATTGAAAATCGAGGCAAAATAAAAGGAGATATAATACTGAATTATCTTTGTGCTTTGACGTTTGCTCTCATCAGATCTGATCGGAGACTTGCCTCCCAGCCAGGCTCTGGCCTTTCATGTATGCTGACACTGTAGCACCAGCTGAAAATTACAATGGTACAAAGGGAATTTCTTTTTTTAAAAAATCCTCATGTGACTTTTGACTATAAAACTGAATTTTATGTTGCCAGGTGCTCTGTGTGTTTGTTTTAGCATTAAATTCTATTCTCTCTGTGTGTGTGTGGGGGGGTGTTTCCAGGTATTGGATGGAATCCTCCATTTATCCTTCCCAGCCTGGGCAGGAGTTGGTCTCAGATAGGTCTGTGTTGTGTCCATGGGCTCCCTTCTATTTAATCAGAAAAATAGACTCAGGAAAAGGTTTCCCACTCATTAATCAGGAATGCCCTACATTTGTGGATGAAAGAGCCTCGTGGGAAGCAGCAGAAAGGTGCAGAGGCGCTCCGAGTTATTCCACACACTCTGGAAGGGAAAGGTTTGCAGAGGAAAGGCAGAGGTGTGGGTTTCAGAAATGGCCTTTATGGGAGGCAGAGGGCTTGCGGAGTCCAGAGTGCAAGCTACCTCCAAGAGGTTGAACCAACCTCTGAACAGCTGAAAACATAAGCCAGCAGGTGGAGCGGGGCAGAGAGAGCAGGCAAGGAAGCTCTTCAGGAGACCCCCCCCGGGGAATATCTGTACCCTCACCCGAGCAGGCTAGTAGCCATGGAGCCCACAAAATCTCCATCCTTCCTGCTGTCCCCACGGCTGGTTCTGGGTGTGAGTAACCACTATCGTGGTTAAATCAAAACCATCTTGTTGCCACCATCTGATACATAGTAGGCAACTTGCATCCCATGGTTTTGCAGACCATCTTGTCCCTGGGTAATAAAGGTAAAGAGACCCTGTGTGGAGCCAAGAGCCCAAGAAATGGTAACAGAATACAAGGTCCTTTAAGTTTTTGCCGAGTTTATTCTGTACTCTTGAGATCGTAACTTTTGTTAGTTCTTTGGGAATTTCATACAGCACGTTTTGATTGTATACTTCCTTCTTCACCTCCTCTCACATCCACCCCTCTTCCCCATCTGGTAAACTTTGTGTCACCACCCCTCCCCTTTTTTAACCCATTAAGTCCAATTTGTACTGTCTATGTGTTCTTGCACTGGAGTGTGGCCCATGTACCGGGGGTGGGGGGGCTACACTTATGAAAACAAAACCAAACAACAAAACAGAAAAACTGATTCTCCTTTCTGGGCAGCTATCAATTACCCACAGTGTCGTGGCAGGTGTGGATACTTCATGGCCACCTCCTCTTTCCATGCTGAAATCTGGTCTGGCTGGAGCTTGCACAGGGCTTGCATTCTCGCCATAACAGCTGTAAACTCATAGGTGCATCTGCCCTGCTCTGCCTGCGAGACCTTGTTTCCTTGTGGTCATCCACTGCTGCTGGCTCCCTTAACCTTTCTGTTCCCTCTTTTCACCAGGGTCCCTGGGCCTTGGGGACGAGCAGGACATAGATGTCCTACTGAGCATCCTGCTGTCTCTTATTTTCTGCACCAGGACCAATTGTGGGTCTCTGTCATCCACCAGTTATTATGGCAGCTTCTCTGACGAGGCCTGAGAGATGCATTACTCGAAGTGAAGTCATCAGGAATCAGGTTTAGCCATTTATCAGATCAATAGCAGTCGGTCTCCCCTCACACCTATGACCTGACTAGCCTCAGGTACTTAGTCCAACAGTGGCACTAGATATGTGTTTCATTTTGTGGAGAAAGACTGGATTGGAAACAAAAATACCTGAGCACTGTGGGAGAAAAATGAAACTCATAATATAGAATAATAAAGAGATAAACAAACAAATCACCTGTAAAGTCATGATAAAACACTCCCCTGTCATCTCTCAGAGCTCGCCATGCATGCCCCTGTCTATTTGTGTTACAGGGATCACACTGAGCACAGTCTTATTTTGTCCCCCCTTTGCAGTCAGCTTCATATTACACACATTTCTGCAAGTGGCAAAGTTATTCTGAAAGCAATTTTTACCGTGCATTGTGTGAACATATATGAATTTGTTTTCCTCCGCTTACCCTCCAGCCTTTAGGCGTCTCTCTTGTGTTCTCACAGAAACACCACGATGCCATCTCTCGGGCATCCTCTGGCTCTTCTTCTTTACAGGGACATCCTCCTGGAAGGAGGAACATACCCAGCCCTCTCCCCTCCCAGTTCCCTTTTCAGTCAAAGCCTCCATCCATCCTTCAAACTAAAATCCACGTGGTGTTTCTCCTGTGGCGACTTAGATGCGTAGCTTTCTAGGTAATGGTTCTATATGATGATGCTCCTGGATTTGATGGCTTTCCTCGGGTAACGCAGCTGCTATCTGAGTGACCATGGCTGATCATGGGTGACTGCTGTGCCCTCTCTGATCTCAAAATCTGCACTTGTAAAGTGCAAATGAGAGCACTTTCTCTGAGGGTTGAATGGGGATTAAGCCAGGACTATAGACTGTGTACCTCCTAACCCCAGAACCTACTCTCTGAAAAAGCTCAGCCTTCTGAAGGTCTGTCATGCCACCACTGGCAACAATCTCAGCCTGACTTCATGTGACAGGCCTCAGTCAGAATTTAGACCTGGTAAAAACACCATATAAAATCTCTCATAAAGGCTGTATGTATAAAGCGTACTTGAAACTTAAATGAATTTTTGACTTTGACTTTAGTCTTACTCCCAAGACATCATAATATATGTGCAAATATTCCAGGATCTGAAAATCAAACCAAACCAAATTCTAAACAGCTCCATTCACAGCATTTTGGGGGACAGAGTGCCCACCTCATGGCTATAAAATACTTAGAACTCAGTGGGCTGTGCGCAAAGGTGTCTGTCCACCATAGTTTAAAAATTATATTGATTTAGTTCTAAAGAAATTTCTGCGGGCTGGATGGTTAAAAGAGCATACTGTTACTTCAGAGAACTGGAGTTTGGTTCCTGGCATTGTTGTTGGATGGCTCACCAATGCCTGCAACTCTGGCCCCAGAGGGTCTGACACCTCCATCCCCTCCATCCTTTGTGGCCCTCTGTGCTCACATGCACAGACACACACTCATATGCACATTTGAAAATAGCAAATATAAGAAAGAAATGTCCCATGACATTTTCTATTCTTAAAGATAGTAGAACATTCTCTCTGTGTGTGTGTGTCTGTCTCTGACTTTCTCTCTATCACACACACATACACACAGAGACACACACATACACACACACATAGACACACATACACACATAGACACACACATACACACACATACACATACACACATACACATACATACACACACACACACACACACAGCCTTCCAGCAGAGCACATTGCCCGCTCCTTAGAGCACAGAAAATGTGAGCTGATGACCGGCTGGAGTTCAGTTCTGTTGACATCACCATCACACAGCATTCCGCTCAATGGAAACGCTAATAGAATCGTTCCTCGCCATGCGGTTTTGCATGTACTAGCGTGTTTATTTATAGACATTGTACTCACATGCAGTCTGGAATTCTATAAATCAAACCTTATTTTATCTAAGGGATACTCATATCGACCAAAAAAAAGAAGGAGTGATTGCAGAGCCATCTTAATAATTGCCGTATGTTCAGCTGGAGAAGCTCTTTCGTCAGACAGAAGTGATGGTCGCTAACTGGATGGTTAGGATGGCCACAGAAGGCCTTCACAGAAGTCACAGGTACAAGAACCCACTGTAGAGAAGGGAAAAGCATCTCTCTTAGTCTCCCATAAGCCGCATTTTCAACACACAGACTTAAGAAAATTCCCTCTCCGAATCCTCTTTGGCCCCACACGAAAGAGTTGATGACTTTTATGCAGCAGACTGGGGCCTTTTAAAAAATGAAGAAGAAATACAAGGAATGTTTACTCTAAGCGAAACATCATGGCTCCAGCACATCAGCTTCGGGACATTCTCCTGGCAGATGTTTTGATTTAATCCCTCAACTTCCAATAAAACTGAAGTTTTATTTCAAAGGGCAATTTGTAATTAACTTCTCAACTGGTGACACTGGTCTCTTTCAATGCTACCAACAGTGTCAAGCATAGCCTAATGATAATAATGATAATAGTAATACTAGTAATAATAATTGTAATAATAATAGTAATAATAATAGTAATAATAATAATAATAATAGACCTTTGGAAAATACTTTCTCCATTCCATCTGAGTGTGTGCCCAGGAGTGCCAAAGTAGATGAGATGGAGCCAGGCTGATGTGTACAAAGAGGGATGGAAGGGGCAGGGTTGCAGGCTCACTTATTCTGTTATCTTTTGAAGATAGACCCTGGAGAGATGAAGGCATATCCCAATTCCACTAGTCAGACACACAGACAAATAGTTGGATATATGGATGATAGATAGATAGATAGAAGATAAATAGATGAGAGAAAGGTAATTGATACAAGAGATATGAACCCAGGGATGGACATATGGATATCTGATACATTGACAAAGAAATGAGTTATTTTTCACACTTATTATGTGTGTCTATTTATCATCCATATATCTCTACCTATTGGTTATCTATTATCTAACAGTCATCCATGTATCTATCATTTATCAATCTACTTACCTATCGCTGATCTACCTAGCTCTTTATTGTCTATCTGTCCATCTGTCTGCCTCTCTGAAACTTGACAGGTCAACATAAAGACCACCAGACAGTGGTTTCATTTTCTAAAGTCTTTGTAAAGAACAATTTGGACAAAAAGTAGAAAAAGCACAATATTTATACTGGGAACCTATCAGTGTGGAGAAAAGGGAGATTGAGAAAATTCCGCTCGTTTTTCACGGGTCTGCTGAACTCTGCTGGGAACAAGGCTAGGTACTAAGTAACAAGCCTGCAGTAGGACTCGGCTTCCTCTATCTGCCAAGCTGGACTGCTGAAAACTCACAAGGATGTGGAAATTAGATCCACACAGAGGGTTCCCCGAGTGTGACTACTGAGTTTATTCAGGCAGCTGTTCTCTGGACTCAGCCCCACAGCTACAATGTAGCGCTGCGGTGAGCACAAAGAGTTACCAGAGCTGCCTCAGGAGAGCTCCTGTTTCTGTGTGTCCTGACTACCAGGCTCTGGGACGCTCCTGCCCTTCCTGATGAAAATGGTGATACCTGGCCCCTGCCTCTTCCTAGCTCCTTCTCATTTGGGGAGTTTAGCTAGTTTATCAGGTGAGGGTGCAGTGTGGGCTGAGAAGAACTGAATTCACCTTCTGGCTGCAGGGACTCTGCCCTCCGAGAGAAAGAAGTATAACCCAATACATAGCCCAGGAGGTGCTGGGGCAGGGTGACTGACGGCAGGGAACTAACTGAATGAGGGAGGCAGCCCTTCCAGGCTCTCACGCAGGAGACAATTCTTTCCATCCCCAGAATCTGTGTAAAAACAAAACAAACAAACAAGACCCATGTGTGGAGGTATTGTGTATGCATGATCACAGAGTTGGGAGGTAGAGGCAGAGCCAGGGCTGGGTCCTGCTGACTGGCCAGCCTAGCCTACTTGGTGAATTCCAGGCCACCAAGAAACCATGTCTCAAAAAGCAAGGATGGTGCCTAAAGAACGACACCTTGAGTCATCCTCTGGCCCTACAGACATGCACACAAATGTACACATGCACCCCCACACATACATACATGTAAACACACATACACACTCAAACTGAATAAGAATTTGTTTTCTGGTCTCTGAGTCATTGTATAAATATTGCCTGGGCACTAGATTAGTGAGGGGCATTCCTCCTCCTTCTTTGCTTTTCATCTTATTGAGACAGCCTCACTGTGTGGCCCAGTCTGGCCACGAACTCGAGATCCTGCTGCCTCTGCCTCCTGAGTGCTGCGGTTACAGGCAAGTTCCACGACATGCAGCTGCATTGGCCGTGCCGAATTTCGGGCAGTAGCCATTTGTTCCTGATTCCTTACTATTGTCATTTTATTTCCTTTTCATTGTACATAGTCATGGGTTTCGTAAAGACATTTTCATGCATGCTTATTTTTTTAAGTTTACAGGCATTTAAATGAGTGCAAAAATAACAACAGAAGCAGCGTTTACATGTTCATAGGTTCCATGAGGGCAAGAAGCCTTAGCCTACGGTGTCTGCCCTGGAGCTCTAGATGGCAATGGCCCAGAGCATGTAAGCACACTGACCAATGGGTGCAGAGTTAATGCAGACTGCTGTGCCACCACTGTGACCCTAACCTGTTAAACATCAAGACAGAAGCACAGCTGAGAGCCAGCGACCTGAGAGAAGATGCTGACGACACAATGGGACAGAGATTACTTTGTCTGAGTGCATGGGGACATCTCTGGATAATCCAGTACTTTGGTTAACTGAGTTCTCCAGGAATTTACCAATCCCAGGAACGTGTCCTCACACAGCAGGTGCTGAGAGTGCCGGTGAGCAGAGCCCTTGCCTTTAAGGAACTCAGGCTCCTGGGAATTGGAAAGAATGAAGGAACTTAAATGAGTTTGTGGCTGAGTAGTGGGGCACAAGACAAGACGAACGGGACATCGGAAGGGACGGCTACTCTTTATTCAGTGGTGGAATGTGGTATCTTGATCAAGAAGCATCTAGATAGGGGACATTGGTGATCAAAGGTTCATGTTCCAATTAGGGATAAGAACGAACCCAAACTCATGGACAGAAACACGTTTAGAGTGTTTGAGATGCAGCACCCACGTCACCAAGACTGCAGTGAAGTGAGCGAGAAAGACACTGTGCAGGAGAGGAAGACACACTCTCCAACGAGCCATCAACTCCCAGGGTTATCTGTAAGGTGAGAGAGGGTGGGAGACTTGGGGCGTTGAGCTTGACCTGAAGTAGATTTGCAACTAGTCACCGTGGATACCCTTTAGCATACAGACTCAGAGGGTGGGGAGCATGGAGGAGGCTAGGAGGACAGAGTGCGTGGCAGGAAAGTAGCGGGGATGGTGGTTTCTAGAACAAAGCCATAAGCAGTGGAGTCAGGAGATGTAGTTGTTGGTTTCTAAATAGTTTGAAGGAAAACATCCATAAGCACTCGGGATTTTGAATTTGAGAAGAGGACCCAGCGAGAGGCGGTGGAGGCTGGAGGCACTCAGGGAGTGCACTGGACTTCTCAAGGCCATGTGGACGTGAGGATCAGACAGAATCTGGGAGACACAGAGGAGAGGGCGGAGTGCGGAGGCAGAGCCTGGCTTCTTCCTCCAGGACTCATTTTCAGCTTTCCGCTGTGGATTCCCAGTCTCCTAGTTACCTGCTTATGGTCTTGAGAAGATACCCAAGAAAGGTTACCTGAGAACAGAAGGTTTATCTCGGCTGACCTTCAAGAGCAGAGTCCATCATGTGAGAGCAGTCAGGCAGCCAGGAGATGAAGGCAGATGGCTACATTTGTATCCATTAGAAAGCAGAAGCTCCTGAATTTTGGAGTCCAGCTCCCTTTCTTCTTCTTTTTTCTTAAAGTCTCAGTCCCTGGCCCACGGGATGATGCAGCCCACATTTAGGACAGTTCTTCTCATCTAAAGTTCACTGTCTGCTCTTCCAAAGGTACTGAGTTCAATTCCCAGCAACCACAACCATCTGTAATGAGATCTGGTGTCCTCTTGAGGAAGAGACCTGGTCAGTCGTCCTCATCAACTTAGACCATGAAACTCAATATGGACAAGTTCAACAGAACCGTCATATATGGGCTGCCCATGCTTCAGCATTGCCAGGGCATAAATTAAATTAAAAATTAAAGAAGGGCTCCTAATGTGGAGGATGCAGACCGACATTCATCCTGTATCCTGAGTGCTCCCCACCTCCCAGCCTCGGGGTTTCTCTCACTGTATGATCCATTCCTCACATCACTGATGGTACAGGTGCTTCTGACCAACAGAGAGTCTGGAGGCTGTGTCCCCTGCCAAGGGCCTCGCCAGTCTTCAGCTACAACATCATACTTACATCTTCAGTGCACACACCCACCTGCCCTGCCGTCTCAGACGGCCACCTTCCACGGATTCTTTTCTACAAGACATCCTAATAGGCTGTGTGTACTGTTCTGAGCAAGGACCACATGCTAGAGGATTTGAAATAAGGTAACTATTCTCACCTTTCCGGAATCCAACCAGGTTTAAATGGATGGTGGGATTGATTCCTCGCCTGGGCGGTGAGGGGCAGTGTGCCTGAGGTCCTGTGACCTCCACTTGTTTTCTGATGATCTCAAACACTCCTCGGCGTGTGAAAGCACCATCCTAACCTGCCTTCCTGCTGCTACGTTCTTATACACAGTGCCTGCCTAGTTCTGTGTCCTTCTCAGAAGGACACCAATCATACTGTGCCGTAATGGCTTTATCCTGACCTGATCACTTACATGACCCTCTTTCCTAGTAAGCTCACAGGACTAGCTCTGGAGGTTAGTAATTCAATATCTTTTGTCAGAAACAATCACTTCATGATATCTTCCCTCTGGGTCAGAGCCAGTGACCTACCACTGGCTAAACCTGGTGGAATGGATGGATGGATGGATGGATGGATGGATGGATGGATATGTGGATGGATGGATGGATATATATGTGGATGGATGGATGGATGGATATGTGGATGGATGGAGGGATGAATGGACGCATGTGTGGATGGATGGAGGGATGAATGGATGGATGTGTGGATGGATGGATGGATGGATGGATGGATGGATGGATAAAATAACCCTGTGTGTCACATGCCTGGCTCACAGTGCTTTCCCAGAGATGTTTTCTTTGAGCATGAGAAGAGTCTTTTCTTGGTACCTCACAGCATCACCTCCTTACTGCTCTGTTCTGGAAGGGGAATCAGGTGCTGTGGGCAACAAGTTTTGCACATGGATCACAGCAGGAGTTCTCACTGTGTACTCAGACCTAGCTTCATGTTCCAGACTTGGGAAGCACTAACTTTAACTGAGCCCCCTTTTGGCAGTTTCTGTGCAACGTATGTGGCAGAAGTGGCATTCATTGCCTGATGAATTCATTTGAAGCAGAAAGACTTGGAGGGCATGCTGACCCACTGGGCATGGATCTGGGGGGATTACCTCCAAGTAGAATCCTCTCTGTTGTCTCGAACCTCAAAAGGCAGGAAGGAACAAGCTGAGCCCAA
Source organism: Ellobius talpinus (assembly GCA_001685095.1). Classification (NCBI taxonomy): domain Eukaryota; kingdom Metazoa; phylum Chordata; class Mammalia; order Rodentia; family Cricetidae; genus Ellobius; species Ellobius talpinus. Next base: position 18,637 of record LOJH01017455.1, read on the forward strand.
CGTAGTGTGCGCTCCTGAAGGAGGGTGTAACTTTAAAAGTAGGAGTGAAAAAGTCTCCGCTTTACCAAGCATGGGCTTTCAGTAGGAGGTCAAATTTAAGCACAAGCTGCAAGCTGGGTTGGCTATCCATATCTCTACTCCAGACTCAGCACAGTCAGGCTCAGGCCACTGGGACTCCATTTTCTTCAGTGCTTTAAAGAAAGATCTATGCAATATTGCTTAGCCTTCTGGTTCCTGTTAAAAGGACAACATGCTTATAGAAAGAAAAAGAAGAGGAAGAAAAATGATTAAGTCGCTAAAGTCACTAGGACCTGGGAAAACTCAGAGACCTTCTGGGTCTTCTCTCTTCTTTTAAACAGGACGGGTAGACAAATGTTGCACATGGTTACATGATAGTTGCAAAGGTTATAAAAGATCATGGCAAGGGGTGTGAAAGAGCTGGCCCTGTCACACAGAAAGGGATGTCCCTTGTCCTCTAAGGATCAGAACATGGGCCCAATGCTCTTTTGTTGTATGACTAGGTTCATGGTCAGCCCCCCCTCTCCCTCTCTGTCTGTGTGTGTATTGAGATAGAGAAAGACAGAGACAGAGATAGACAGACAGATACACACATATACGCATGCACACACACACAGAGAGAGAGAGAGAGAGAGAGAGAGAGAGAGAGAGAGGGGCTGAGAGCCTCATTCTCTCCACACAGTTCAGCCATCTACCCTGTAATTCTCAGAGGTACTTTGTGTATTCCACACATGCCCCTTAGCTCTATAAGTGTATGAAATTGCTACTAAATTATAGGGACACACGTGCAAAAAACAGGGCTGCAGAGGATTTTTTAAATCAATTCTGCCTGTCCTGATATAGAAGTGTGCATCAATGGACGCAGGAGGTTTTTTAAGCAACTCTGCCTTGTCCCTATGTATAGAAGTGTATGCTAATGGATGCACAGAACTGAGCAGTCCGAAGGTCCATGGGGCTGGGAATATAATGTGTGGGACTAGAGACAATTGAATCTTGTTTCAAAAGTGTTGAGAACTTTAAGGTTGGGCTCCCAGAGCACCAAGTCATGGAGCCAGAGAGGTGATCTAGGGGCCAGCCTGTGACGCTGGATGTTGGCTGTTTAGCATCATGAGTTGGAAACTGTGTGCTGGTCCCTTATGATAGGCAGTTCTCCTAAAGACTGGAGGAAGACCTGGGACTAAGCTCAAGAGAATGTTGGGGTTTATTCCCTAGGACCAAGCTAAGGACCCACATTGCTTTAATGGGCAGTCTCTGTGTACCAGAGGATCCAGGCTCATACTTAGGAAATATGACATTTCTTTCCTTTCCTGCCTCAGGGTTGTAACTGACTTGCCTCCTCTGGAGCCTCTCCAAATCTTGTGTCAGCAGCTATGGATTTACAGTTTTCACCTTATTCTTCTCACACAGCCTTTATCCTCTCAAGGGTGAGGATGGATTCCTTTATTACACAAGCATTCCCTTGTCACGCATTTGATGAGAAGCATGCAGTAGGACCCCATACTTCACAGCAGACAAAGATGGAAACCATGTGAAATGCAAAGACCATTGTTGCCCACAGAAAACATAAAGGTGCCACGCCAACTGGCAAGCCACTCTCCCCCCAACGCATGACCTCACCACCTAGAGAACATCTCTGGGGTTTCCTTGCACACCTGCCCTGAGCCAGAAGCAGGTGGACAGCTGGAATGGTGTCTGGGAACATGTCCTGGGTCAACTCTGGGACAGATGAACATCCTAGCTGAGTCCATCCCATTCGCAGGATGTCAGGCCTGACTGTAGCTGTCTGTAAAGTCTGGGGAGCAGTGTGCACCTGCAAGCATGCAGTAAGAAGTGGACACAGGGAACAGCTGGCCACTGGCACTGACAGGGAGGGTATAGAAACCGGGTAAGATTGGCTAAGGACAATTCTGGAGTCCTGGGCACTTCTTGGCTGGTGTTTCCTATCTGGATACCACCCTGGTCCGAAACCTACTCACTGAAACACACAGAGACCACAGAGACACAGGAGGGCCAGTGAGTCTTATTTGCAGCTGGTGGATATAGAACAAGCTGAGTGCACAGGGCTTGTCCTGAGCACCTGCCTAGGGTCAGATGTGAGACTTTGCCCTTGACCCCTGAATCTAGGGTGCTCTGATTCTGAACTTGTGCAAGGGTGTCAGAATATCTGGCTAGCTGGAATCTTAAGATTTCAAGGCCCATGCTGCTCAAGCCTCACACTACCTCGTGCCTTTGCCTTACCCACAAAGTAAAATCAAATTAAAATTTGCAGTGTGGCCAGTGTGGCCGTGGAACAAGGACTGAGTAGGAGCTCAGGGCTCCTTGCTTCCATACAGGGATCCCTCCAGCATGAAGCTCTGCACAGATGTCCCCTGAGATGGTTCAAACAGTGCTTAGTGATGGCCGCAAGGCCACAGAATCCCACCGTGGGAAATGTGGATGCTCTTCAACTTCCTTCAGGTGGCTTCAAGGAGAAACTTTCTAGCTGGAGCCCACATGCAGGTCTCTGACCGCTCTCGTCAGTCTCCTAAAGAGAGAGGCGGCAAGCAGAGGCTCAAGCCTCAGCAAGCAGCAGTGTCTGGCTTCATGGCCATGTTCTCTTCTGGTTGTCTTTAGCTCACTCTCGTCTGTGACAACATGTGAAACTGGAGATCCTTTGAAAATGTGGTATAGACACAAAAGCAGGGGAGGAAAAATAAGAAAGTTTGGTGAGAGAGGAGATAATGGAATAAGTGAGACATGGAGGTGTGATTAAAGTGCTTTATATGTGTAGAAAGTTGTGAAAGACCAAATAATAAAGATAAGGCATGAATCTCATAAAATCATCAATTAAAATGTAATATTAAGTGAAAATAAAAGCAATCATATGGAATATGTGATTTGGTAAAAAGAAACATAGGAAAATAACAGGAGTGGCAGATTAGGTAGAGCAAAGATCATGAAGGTCACGTACTTTAGCAATGGAGGTTTGGAAGTCATTGCTTTTGACCAAATACTCCTTCCCCTAATAACCAGAAAGACTCTGCCTTCTTGGATACAGATGAAAGGTGGATCTTCTGTTGGCAGGCAGCAAGCCTCGCCAATGCACAGAGGCTAGCTCGTGGCATTCATTGGGCACTATGCCTACCGATTAATCTTCATCACCGACTTGACTGGATTTAGACTCACTTCTAAGTGCCCAAGTGTGTCTGTGAGGGTGTTCTCAAAGACATGTAAACCCAGTTAATCACCTGCATTTCTCTCTCTCTGCTTTCTGACTGTGGATGCAATCTGGCTGTCTGCTCAGTTCTCCTGTTACCGTGACTTCCCCACCATTGCGGACTCTACCCTTGGATTGTGAGCCAAAATAAATCCCCTTCCATTAATTGCTTCTGCTAAGCATTTAGCACAACAGTGAAAACGTTAACTAATATATTAAGTTAATGGTCTTCAGAACCACTTCCTTCATGATGACATTCAAGATGTCTCCGCACTAGGGCAGGCCCTCTTGTCTTTTAAATGTCCATAATTATTCATTTGCATCATTCTTAGGGCTGCTGGCCACTTGAGATTTTCAAGTGACTGTTCCCTGGTAGTTCTCTGGAGAAAAGCCCCATCCTTGGTGTAGTGAAAGGGGAGCAGGCCTGCTTTTC
>LOJH01017457.1:0-11274 GCA_001685095.1 Ellobius talpinus
CCCTCTCTCTCTCTCTCACACACACACACACACACTATAGTAGCAGCTGGTGTGACCTCGGCTGCTGTGTGTCACTCACCACTGCAGTAGCCTCACCTGATTTAAGTCTCCTGATCCTACAGGAGAGGTCCCTCTCGTTTCCACTTGCAGAGGTGAGAGCAAGCTAATGAGGAAAAGTCAACAGCAGAGCTTGGACTCTAGGCCACCTGACCCCAAAGTCCCTGCTCTCTACCACACACTACGAAGAGCCAGACATGACCATGGGTACTGGACTTTAGTGAAGACGCCTTGCCCTAGCTTGATGAGTGGATTTGAACACTGCCTGAGAGACCCTGGTCTTGGGTTTCTGACTTCCGTGAGGAGTGTCCCCGACCTCTAATCTCTCACCTACTCCTTCCAAGAGCAGATGAGGGGTTGGAGAGATGGCTCAGCAGTTAAGAGCGCTGGCCTATCTTGCAGAGGACATGAGTTCGATTCCTAGCACCCAGTAAGGTGACTCAGAATTGCCTATGACTATAGCTCTGGATCTGAAGCTCTCTTCTGGCCTCTGTGGGCACCAATAGCAGTCGGCAGGACTCTGGGAGGGTCAAGTTTGCTTTCTTCATACTGTGGACCTCAAGAGTGACAGCAAAGAAAACTGAAATGCTCAGTAAGAGAGAAACAGAGAAGCCATTTTTTTAAAACAGAATCTCATGTAACCCAGGATAACCTCCAACTCATTATGTAGCAGAGGATGGCCTTGAACTGCTGATCCTCCTGCCCCTGCCTCCCAAGTGTTGGGATTACAGGCATGTGCCATCACACTCCACTCAAAAGTTTTCTCTTCCTTTCTGGTAGTGGGGAGGGAACTCATGGCCTTGGGTATGCTCAGCAGTCTCCTGGTAAGCTATACAGCCAGCCCTGCTGGGAGTATACAAGGAGTTCTTCCTCTTTAATTCAGGGTCATCATGGACTCCCCCGAGTACCTCAGTCTAAAATCTAAACGACATTGAGTCCCTGACCAGCCCAGTCCTGCCATCTGCTCTTTACTTTTCCTGACAGCTGGCCTCACAGGTCACCATAATCAACTGCTCCATCATTTTCCTTTGACAGGGACATTAAAGGGGCTCAGAGGTGAAGATCGTCTCTCGTAGACGTGATGCTTCAGAAGCCAGCCGTGTCCACCGGCTGCAGAATCCAGCTTCTGCATTGCTTGTACCCCTACAAATCACTGCGTCCCACACCCATGCTCAAGCAAGGAACCCAGCGGGCCATCAAAACAGAAAGACACAAAAGCTGAGGGGTGTTAGGAAGGAGGGGGAGGCTCAGAGGGAGCGAGAGGAGGGTAAGAAGGAAACTGGTGCTGGGTGAGATTGAAATATATTATACGTGTGGATGAAATTGCCAAAGAACACATTTTTTAACTTAAAGAAACGGAAACCAGTTGCCAGGCAAAAGCAAGGTATTGTCCCATGACTACTAGCTTATATCCAGTTCCCCAGCATTGAGGTGGCCTACAGGGTAACCCAGCCCCTCACTCACTGGCCAGCATCTGGATGTTTCTAGAACTTTCTAGTCTAGAAAGGTCACCCCTTTCCTGTGAATCCTTCCAAATGTATGTGTTTACAGCCACTCCACATGTGAACACCCAATGCACACACTGCACACACCAGGGACGCTGGTGCTCTTGTGTTAACGATATTTGCTCTGCAGAATATACTTCTGAATAAGCGTGAGCGAAGCCATTCTTTGTGATCTTTTCCTAAGAGCTGGATAGAGTGCCAGGGATAAGCCACAGTTCATCTAAATCTCCTGACACCGGTTTCAGATGGGGGGCACTTCAGCCTGTTACCTGAAACTTCCAAACCCAAAAGGGAGTTTGGTACCTGCAACCAAGCAGAGTTGGGTTCTCTGTATTCTTAACTCCCCTCCCTGCCATGGAAATCCACAGATCTGTGGCAGGAATATTACTGGACGCTGAACAGGCCAGCACTGCCATTCTGAAGGAGGAGCTGCTTTATCCTCGGTCCTGAGGCTGTTTTTACTAGCCTTGGCTTCAGGGCTGGGCCTGTCCCTCTTCATTCTCCCTCAAACACCAACCCAGCCCCACTGTTTCAATTCCAGCTGGAGGCCAACTCCACACTTCTAGCTCCAGACCCAACCTATGCCCAGCTCCTGGCCTGTGCTCAACTGTGGCTTGGCATCTCTACTCATATGGTGCAGGGAGGAGGCTCAGAGTTCACACAAGACAATGAACTCACCAGCTGCTCCATCCCAAGGGGGGTACTTCCTGTCACCCCCCTCCTTGTGGGCCAACAGTAAGCCATGTACTTCCTCCAAAAGTTTGTCTCTGCCACAACGGCCTCCCACCTGACCTCCTCTTTCCCCTACCTCCCCTCCGAGTCTCCTCCTCACACAGCAAGCCTAAATTAGACACATTACACCTCTGTTCTGCATATCTTCTAGAGGCTTCTTGCTAAAGATGGCCCGAACTCTAATCTTTTTTATCATGGCTTTGTTAAACATTGCTTCCATTTAAGTCACTTCCCTTGTAGAGAAGTTTCTAGAAGCTTCCTCAACAGTAACAGAATTCCCAAGGTTAGCACAAAGGGTGAGAACTCCTGAGGGGAAGATGGATGGGTTACCGGATGTGTGTTGGGAAGGAAAGGAAGGAAAGGGGGTTAGTTTTGTTACCTAAAGGCTCAGAAACAGTGCCGTTCATTCCCATCAGCACACGCCCTCACTCCTACTCTTCCACAGAAAGAGGGGCAGTTGGGTGGAAACGGCAGAGCTGGTTAATCCCACAGGGCTTACGGCTGCGGAAAGCATCTTAGCGGTGACTAGGAAGATAAACTGCTTTGCGGCTACATGGCCCAGAATGTTCTCAGAGAGGAGAAGAAAATCCTTTGTGTATTTCTGACTGTAGAGGAATCCAGGTCCTGGCTTTGGGAGGGAGGCAGGGATGGGTCTTCAGGCAGCCATTTGTCTGTGTTTAAGGCCCCGTGGGGGAGCTGTCATGTTTCCTGCTCTGGGGACTCTGAGGGGAGGTTAGCATATAGGAGCAATGGGCTCCATCTGGGTGGAAGCAGGAGCTCAGCAGCATGGAGGGAAAAGGAATGAAAGGGAGAATGAGGGGGGCATTATTTAAATCTCAAAAATAGTAAGAAGAATTTGGCAAGTCTTGGTGTCATTGGATCTTGCCATGTCTGAGCCAAGAACTGGAAGAAGACAATGTGTTCAGTGGAGGGTCTTCAGTCAGAAGAATGTGGGGTACACAGTATGGGGCCCCAGTTCCCTGACCTGAGGCAGCCAATGTCAATTTCCCATGCGCTCCCCTTCACACTTCCTGTGGGCTTTCTTGGAGTGTCGTACTGAAACCACATCCTGGCTCCAAAGGTTCCATCTGTTCTGGTCCATTTCTCTTACTTCCTTACTGCTTCCTCCTGGGAGCATCCCCTTTTCCCTCACAGACACCCAAACCATTCATCTCAGCTCTGCCTCTAGAATGAACCAGACAGGATGACTGATGAAAAACAAAGTCACCCATGAAAGCACCGTGGGCCACATGAGTCCAGTGTGAGACAATGCCCACAGGCACAGAACAGAACAGGAAATTGCTGAACACCTTCCTGTCCTCTAACCAAGCTAAAGTGAACGCCCATGGCTGAGGGGGTGGGTAGGGTACCGACGCTTTGTGAAGAACGGCACTTCCTATATCTCTGGCTCCTGCCCACTGTGCCCAGGGCATTTGTCCTTCAACCCAAATACCTGAGCTCACCATGCCTACATTGCCACACACACCTAGACGGTGCTTTGCCACCTGATGGAGACCCACTGCAGGAAAGCCAGCTCAAGAGAGAGCGAGGAGAGGGAAGGAGGTGAGCACTGCTCCTGATGCTGGGGGTTCAAGTGAACTTGGAATACGAAGAGGGTGAGGAAGGAACTGAGAACAGGAGGGAGGAAGAAGAGGGCCTGCCAGGAATAGCAAGGACTCCACTCCCCTGCCCCAGAGTTCAGGTAAGGAGGAGGGAGGAAGAAGAGGGCCTGCCAGGAATAGCAAGGACTCCACTCCCCTGCCCCAAAGTTCAGGTAAGGAGGAGGGAGGAAGAAGAGGGCCTGCCAGGAATAGCAAAGACTCCACTCTCCTGCCCTAGAGTTCAGGTAAGGAGGAGGGAGGAAGAAGAAGACCTGCCAGAAATAGCAAGGACTCCACTCCCCTGCCCCAGAGTTCAGGTAAGGTATTTCTAGTTGATGTGCTGTGCCCAGTGCCAGTTTCCCAACATGGGAGGTGCCCTGGCAGAGAAGCGTCCAGAAAGGACTGTGTTCACCACCCCACTCTGCCCCTGACAGACTACAGTTTAGATACCACATGCCAGAGCTTCCCAGACAGTCTGGCCCGAGACATGAGCTTACACTGGGTTCCTTCTGGAAGGGACAGAGAGGGGCACAGATGCCACTGCCAAGGCACAACTGGTTCTGGTAAACTCCAGCAAGGCCCCAGGGGCTAGCAGATGACATCCCTGCATGCAGCTTGGCCATATTTAGAGAGATGAACGGGAGGGCAGTATAAATCAAGTCCTAAGAAACTGGGCTGAAAACCAGGCCAACATCTCAGCATAATCTTAGAAAGAGATGGTTACCACAGTGAGGCCCCTGAAACAGACACACAAACAGTCAGGGGCTTGGCCTCCTTCCATCCCAGGGAGATGGATCACCCTCGTGCAGTGCTTAGTCTCATGATTCTCTCCAGAATTCATCGGGGAACTGTCACTTTGCTCTGAGTCATCCGAGTCCAGCTCTAGTCTATCACCTGGATGAAGTAGTAGCTTCTTAACCAGCCTTATCCCCTCCCCTCCCCCACTCTCCACTCACTGCCAACGATCATCTAAAGATGAAGGTCCCTTCAGGTCATCCCCATGGCCCCAAGTCTCTTTAATGGCTCTCCACAGTACTTTGAAGAGGCCCCAGATCTGTGCCATGTGAACCATGGTTTAAGGATCCAGACTGAATTGGCGCTGGCTCTCCCGTCTCACTCTCTGCCATCCTCTCCTGTGAGCCACCCTCCCCCGTGGCTTACAGTGCCCAGTGGCATGATCCGTGAGTTCCCCGAAACCTGTGGCTGTTCCATTCCAGGACTTTGCCTATGTACCCCTCTCCCTGGACTTCACAAGACAGTTTATTCAAAGCCCGGCTTACTTGGAGATGTTCCCTGCCCTTCACTTGGAGCTAAGCCCCTCCTCACAGCTTCCTAGACCTCCACCTCCTACCCCAGTGTCCGGCCCACAGTGGGTGGTCACTGGATGTTTATTGGTGAGGCAGAGCTGAAAGGGACCCTTGAACATCTGTGATGACCTCCCACAGGACATCCAGACTTTACTTTTATTTGAAACTTAACCAAGAAAACTTACAAGAATTGGGGGTTAAGCGTTTTTCTTCTCTTCCCCTCTCCATCCTTCTTAGCAGAAATCAGGTGCCTCCTTGCTTTGGGCGCCCCAAGCCTGAGTGCCCTCACTGCTGTCCTTCCTCCTGCTGTGCCACTGGTTTCCCTCCATTCTTCACTTTTGGTTTTCTTTAGACTACACTCTGGCTATGATGCTTCCAGGCTGCTGTGGTTCATCTTCACTGCCAACTTGACTGGACTTAGATCACGTTGGAAACTTACCTCCAGGTGTGTCTAGGAAGGTGTTTCTAGAAAAGGTTGACTGACGAGGTTAGACCCACCAGAGATGGGGGCAGGCGCCAGCTCATAGGCTGGGGCATGAACATCATGAAAGATGAGCCAAGTACCGACACTTACATTTCTTTGCTTCTTGACAGCTGCTTCATGGCCCAGACCCTGCATCTGATGGGTTGTGTCCCCTCAAAGTCTGGGTCCAAATAAGCCCTTTCTCTCTTTTCTTGTAGGGTGCTTGGGAAGAAAAATAAATGATACACAGGCATTCTTGAAATCTCTTCTTGTGTCCCCAGAAACTATTACCCTCTGGGGTGACATGGGACTCTGCCCTGGGCCAGGCTTGGACGGCAGCTCTACAGATGCTAGCCCCTGGACTCAGAGATGCAACTGGAGCCAACCCAGACTGTGCCACCATATTCCTAGTATTTAACAGTAGTGGCAGATTCTAGGCTCAGTTGGGGCCCCTGAAGTCCCCACCTAGCGGATGTAAAAGCGACTTCCGCCTTTGTACCACCACCAGATCACACACTGGCTGCTTAGTTCAAGCTATGACAGAACTGACCTATTTTAGCAGGAAGGTCATATTTGGTTCCACCATCTTGGACCACCCTAATATCTCCTCTCCTTGCCTGAAGCCCTTCTCTTTGCTCCTTGTTCTGTCCCTGTCCTTCCCCAGGACACCACCCATCAGCACCTGACTTGCTCAAAAGTGCACACAGCAGGCCGCTGTCTAGAATCTGAGCCCTGCTGGCACGGCCTGGTCCCAGGGCCATTCCTCTCCCCTGGATCGCTGCAACTGACTGGTCTTCTTGGTTCTGTCCATTCTCCTCACTGCAGAGCAGCTAGAAAGACAGTGTCCCCTTGGACTCCAGCCCCACCCTTCAGTGGGCACAAGGACTTCACTTTCTCTGCCCCTCTCCAACCCTCATTTCTTACCTTGCTCCAGTCCTCCAGGGCCTCAGGCTCAGTTGCTCTGATGAGTCTCCAAGTTCAGGCTTCAGCCTTGGCTGCTCTCTCCATCCACGGCACTCTCCCAAGCCTCTCCACATTTTCTCTCAGACACTACCTTCTCTTCCTGCGACCTGGTCTGCCCCAGCCAGCTCCTCCTCACAACCTAGCCCTTGCTTTCTCTAGCACACCTGCCACAGTCTGGCTCCAAGGATTAGCACAGGGATTGCTTCTGGTCTTTATCCCCTGCCAGAATGTCAGTTCTGCATCCATTTTGTCCTAGTGCATATCTCAAGTTCTGAAGGCATGTTTAATAAAATGTCTGAATGAGTGAAAGCTGGCTTCCTCCCAAATGTCCTCCCTCAGGCTCCTTGGGGCCCAGGCTTAGAACCTCCATTAGCACATGCCTGTAGCAGTGCTGACCAGAACATCCGCGGGGGCCTTGAGTGGTACTAACCACACCTCTGCTGGCTTTTTTTCCCTTTGGCTCAAGCTTTCCCCACTCTAGGCCAGTACATCTCCCGAGGACCCAAATAGTTCCCCAAGGCCTAGCGCACCTCTCCCCACCTTCCATACCACAGGAGCTCTGCCTTCTTGAAGTCCCTGGATTCTGCAAGCTCTCATCCCCGACCGCTTTCCACGGCTGGACCCTGAACAGAAACACCCACTTGTCTGGCTCCTAATGCCTTCATCCTCTCCACTCACAGAGCTCGGGATCTCTGAATTCAGACGACTGAGGGTAAATTGATAAAGGGCAGTGTACACTCGCCTTGCTGCTGCTGTAGCAAGCACTTCCGTCCTCAATTCCTTCCTGGCTTCTGAGACTCCTCTCCACAAGCCTGGGTCATTCCTCAGACTCTGGTCCTCATGACCCTCAAGATCTATCCTCACCCCCTCTCCTGCCTGTCTGCACCCTCCCCAGTCATCTCTGTGATTCCAGGACCATTGTGAATGGCACCCAGAGCCCCATCCTTAGTGCTAGCAGAAGCGACTGCCTCAGCTTGAGACTAGTGGTATCTTTAAGGCTCTGTGACAAACCTGGAGCTGAGATTTATGTTGTCACACTGCTCCTGCTCAAGAGGTGCCTGAGCACACCAGTCACTGTAACCTAGGACTTCTTGTCCTCTCCCCATAGTGGCTGGCCTGGTGACTTTTTAGGCCCTTTCCCTACCCCTGTAGGGCCAGGCTGCAGTTCTGAGCCCTGGCCCACCCACCTCCTCTCAAGTTTTGCCTTCAGTCACTGCTATTCAGCCTGTGTTTTCTGACCCCTTGCCCCATCCCTGCTCAAGCACCCCTCCTTCCTCCAGGGCTAGTTTTTCACTTGAGACTTTTTTTCTTATCTTGTTCCTCTGGTGGCTCCTCCAGGTGGGCCTGCTCCAGGCAGGTGCTTTTTCTCCAGCTAACTCTGGAGTCGGCACACTGAGTAAGTAGCCTGCAGTTTCTTCATGGTCCCCTCTCTCCCCGTCACAGACTCCTTAGAGTCCATCTGAGACAAAACAGAATGCCGTGAACCTTCCCGTGGGGTCCTCAGCCCCTCTCCACTATGTCACCCTCAGCCAGTGGCCACAGCATAGTACTTGGCACGCTGAGAGCTCTAGAAATGCTGGTACATAAATGTTTGTGAGAGACATGTGTGTGATATGTGAAGGTGTGCATGTATGTTCCTATGGGTACAATGCATATACATTTATGTGCATGTACCATCACACCCTGCTTTTTATTTTTTTCAATGTAGATTCTAGAGCTAAAGCTCAGGTCCTTTGTGCATTACTGATGGCACCATCTCTCCAGACCCCTTGTGCTTTCTCTATGTAGGAGAGAGAGAGAGAGAGCTGTGGGCTCCTGATGAGACCCTAGAAGGTATAAGTCCAGTGAGTCTGACTGGGGACAAGGTCAGCCACCGTGGTCCCATGGGAAGAAAGCAATTGCTTATGACAGATGCTTCCAGGACACGTTGCCTCTCTGGCCTGGGAAGTGACACTCCAGCTCACCAGCTGTGACAATTTGATATGACACCTAACTCTCCCTGCCAGTGCCTCTCGGGTGCCAGCCTGTACTACTGCCCTGAGCTCCAGGGTCAGATGTAGCAGCCACCACGGCTGGCTGCAGTCCTTTCCCTTTTCACTGTCTCCTCCCTGTAGGTGTTTCCTGGGCTCACCTCCCAAGTGGCCTCTTGCACTGGACTCCTGGCATCTGTTTCTGGAGAAGCCTAAATCAGATAGAGTTCCAAGAACTGCTAGCAAGTGACAAAACCTGAGTCCCCTCTCTGCTCCTCTCTCCCGGACAGCATCCCCTATCCTCAGCATCCTATTACCCAGGCACACATTTATGCAAGCACCTGGCATGCACTTGTCACATGTCAAGCCCAGTACCACCCAGGGAGGCGGGGAGGGGGGATGACGACAAAGATGTACAAACAGTCCCTGAACCTGGGGACAAGAGCAGACACTTAATAGGCTAAACTAGTGACTTTGTCCTGGACATGAGTGGGGCATCCTAGGTGAATTTTGTAATAATATTAAAGAGCTGACACACTGGCAGGATCTCTCCTCTCCTCCCCCATGATGGGCGCCATCCTAAGCATTGTCTTGACTTTCCAACCTGCCCTACAAATAAAAACGAGATCCACACAAGGTGAGGAGAGGGAGGGCTTTCAGCTGTGATGTGTCACCTGGTTCCAAATCACTGGTGCTGGGCAGCAGAGTTTGTTCAAGCCCTGGCTTGCAGAATCTACCCTGGGAATGGCTTGAAGGTAGTAAACAGATGTGTTCTTTCTTTAAGCACACCCCTTTACACATCTCCTCTCTCAATTATCAATCACTTTAGGGAAACCAAGTCAGCACCCAAGTTCCCAACTCCAGCACCTCTTGCTTCCAAGCCCCCCATGCTGCATCTTGGCAGCCTGCAAAAGCTTCTTTCCAGCCAGCGCTCTCCCTAAGCATTGGATTCTAATTGATTTGTTTCTAACTTGCCTTAATTCCTAACTTAAAATGAGGACAGGGACATAAAATGGAACACAGAACGAAGCAGATAAAACCAGATGCTAAACGTCATTTGCATCTGGGCCCATGTGTTTTTCTCCATGCTTCCTGGTAGTGTGTAAAGAGGGGACTGGGCCATTTTCATAGCCACGGTTGCTACAGATTCTAAGAAAACAGTTTGCAGAGATCGCTCGTCTGTCTTGGTGCTACACTGGGAAGGTAATGGGCCCTGGAGGGGGAGCGAAAACAAGCTACATACTCACAGTGCCTGACATCTGCAGTGCTTGGGAAAGTTCTAGACTTGAGAGGCCTGAGTTTTGGTCCCAGGCACCCCACTGATGATAAATTTGGGAGGGTCCCTTGGGCCTTCTGAGAATATGTTCTCTTAGGGTTAGGTTTGCTGGGAAAGAGGGACCAGCAGATGTTTTGATGACATGACACTAGCTAGCTAGCCACTTGCTACTAGGATGCCAATGACAGCTGATACCCAAGAATTGGCACTTCAGATCCAAGGCTATGTCTCCTTTCCACCTCCAAAGGGTATGCTACAGCAAACACAGAGCTTCCAGCCTTGGCACAGGCTTGATGCCTCAAAGACACTGCAAATTATGATGTGTGCAGCATTGGCACATGGGGCTCAAAAGATGTTTTATGAACAAATTGTAGGGTGGCCTTAGGTCTCAAGGAAAACAGGACTGAATTCATTTGCCAGTGGGAACCCTATGGAAATGTTAAGTCTGTTTTCCCCTTTGAGAGTTGAACAGAAGAAATCAGGGAGCCAGTCTGCTGGCCTCTGTGAGGATGGCTCATTATGCTCTGGAACTCATGAAAAAACAAAGGCTACACATGGGACAACTTGATTAAGGAGAGGGTTCATGATGGCCTCTGCTTGTTGCTGCCTGGTACCTACACCTCATCAGATAAGTTTGAAGGAGAAACAAAGGAAGAAATGATGGAGTCAGTGCTTGAGCCCAGGGATGCACAGCGTGGATGTGAGGCTTGACCCATCATCTTGTTACTGTAGCTCATGTCTGCAGCATTGGCAAGACCCTCCAAGCAGAGACAGTGGCAGGGAGTGGACTCAGCAAGCAAACTCTACTGATCAGAAGATATCAACAACCGACACGGGCTGGGAGACAGCTCAGTTGGTACAGTGCTTGATACCCAAGGCTGGGAGACAGCTCAGTCGGTACAGTGCTTGATACCCAAGGCTGGGAGACAGCTCAGTCGGTACAGTGCTTGATACCCAAGGATGGGAGACAGCTCAGTCGGTACAGTGCTTGATACCCAAGGATGAGGACTTTAAATTGATCCCCAAGACCCGCACTTGAAAAAAAGTCAGACTGTTTGGTGTTCACTTGTCCTGCCAGCTCTGAGGACACAGAGACAGGTGGATCCCTGGGGCTTGCTGCCTAGCCCACATAGTTTAAGCAGTGGGCTCTAGCCCAGGGAGACCCTGTCTCAAAAAGTGAAGTGTGTGGCCCCCCAAGAAAGAACACATAAGGTTGACCTCTGAGCTCCATATGTATACACATGCATGTGCTCTCTAGTATACATGCATAGCTGCTCACACGAATACACATGTGTACACATACACACACAAAGAAAATACACACACACTTTACACTTTCCTGTGATCACAGAGAGAGAGAGGGGAGAGAGAGAGAGAGAGAGAGAGAGAGAGAGAGAGAG
>LOJH01017457.1:17891-29240 GCA_001685095.1 Ellobius talpinus
GTGTGTGTGTGTGTGTGTGTGTGTGTGTGTGTGTGTGTGTGTGTTGGTGGGGATAAGGGTGATCCACAAGCCTATTTTCTAGATGAAGAACCTGCACTGTTGAGGGACTCCTGGAGCTTAGAGTCGTAGGGACAGTAGAGGGATAGAGACCAAGACTGAAAGACAGGAGAGAGAGAAGAGAATCCCAGGCCATCATTTGAATTCATGGATACAGCAGATCTAATATCGCAACATTCTGACTCATGAGCTAAAGGGCTATCATCTTTTTCTCTAACTTTTGTATTGCATAAGTCACTTCCAGAAGTATTGGAAGAGAGAAAGAAAAGGAAGAGAGAAGGCAGTGGGGATGGAGTAATAAGGACACATGTGTATGAAAGTGCCATAGCCAAAGTATTACCTTGCTGTGAAAGGAACTGCCATCAAACTCTTACTTGCTACCCTACTGACCTGGCAAGGCAAGGTGTGCCCACTGGTGTGAGAGTGGTATCACTGTCACAGGGGTAAACACCCACTCTCTGCTTGGAACTGAGGACTGCTACAACAGAAGGAAATAGGGTTTGGTACTGCACATGTGGTCAGAAGCCCATGTCATAGACCATCATGAGGAAGCTACAAGCTACTGCTATCATTTTGCTAAATGGATCTTATGTACCAGCACAAGTGCCTTCTAAGTATTTATATCAGTGCCCATGGGAGAAGCTTTCTGCTGCAATGAGAATAAGTGTTGAATGCTTGGCCCTCAGTGAACCATTTTTGTCACTTCCTCCAATGCTCACATGGGGTAAAAAGAACATAAGTGGCGAAGGAAAGAGCAGCGTGTTGTGGAATGCTGGCTCTGGGCATGACGTGGCACCTATGATTATCTGCACAAGACTGGGTTTGTCAATATTTTGTCAAGGAGGGGAAAAGAGCTCACAAAGTCCCACTCTTCCCCTAGGATTGATAGAATTTGTTGAGGAAGAAAGAGACATTTTCTTTGGTGGTGTAGCCACTGGCAGGTTGCCTATGCTCCTGGAAATAACTCTCACCGGCGCTTCTAGAGGCAACCTTCATGAAACTCCCTGGGGCAGGGAGGAAAGTGACTGTTGGTGGTGGAAGAGGACAGGTGAGGGCTGGGTGGGGCGAGAGAGGGTAATGGAGGACAATCACAATCAAAGTCCATCACGGACAGAAGAGCCATGTCTGCCTCTTACAACGAAGCATCCTGCTATTGTTTCAATCATCACTTCTCTTCTCATCCAAAGCATCTTTTCCTGCCCACAGCTCAGCTTTGTCCCCTCTACCACATGGCAACCTCTCTGCTCCCAACCCCCTTTTCTACAGCACCCAGCCTGGTTTCACATGTAAGAGACCTCTGAATATCAAATAACCCCAAGATGTCCCCACATTCTTGTCTGACAGATCAACCCTAACACTCAGTCCAGGTTGTTGAAACTGTTGATGTTTCTGGGCAGAGGGCGCGATGGTCCACCACTCACTTGCCTAATGTCTCTGTTGGCTCACTCCTGCCCAGGCCGTGTCGCAAAAGATGGGCCCATGTCCCTGCAGTACTGTAGATATTAGACAGCATGCAGTGCTCACACACACTGAAACTCTTACAGTTTGGATCCTGAATGCCCTCTGAGGGCCACGTAGTGAAGGCTTGGTGCCCAGACTGTAGTACAACTGAGAAGCGATGGGACATTTAGGAGGTGGAGCCAAGTATGAAGAAGTTAAGTCATTAGGGCTGTGACCTTGAAGGGGATACTGTGACCCCAGACCTTTCCTTACTCCCTCTCCTTCTTAGCTGCCAGAATATGAACACGCCTCCTCTGCCATCCACTCCCGCCATGATAGACTGCTGCCGGCACTCATATCCGAAGCCCGGTGTTGAACAACCCTACCCTGAACCCTCTGAAACTGTGTCAGAATGATTCTTTCCAGTTAGTGGGGTGATTCTCTCAGGCATTGTGCTACAATGACAGGAAGCTACCACACAATCTGAAGTGACGACACCACCACCAACTTCTGATTCTCTCACAAGCCTTCAGATTGCCATGACAAAGCCCTGGCTTGTCTGCACTGGACTTGTTTCTGTGAGCACCATCTATCTAAGCAAGCAGCTTATGACTTCATAAAAGCATCTGGAAACAGGGGTGAATATACACAGAAAAACGCAGGCAAATAAGAGGTGATACTTGGACTTGGCGAAACTGGTGGGATTTGGCTTGCTCCCCTAGGCTTTGTAGGTCCGCAGGCCACTGCTTTTAAACTCTGCCATGATTTGGATGTCATTTGCCCCAGCAAAACTCATGTTAAGATTTGGTTGGCTGCCAAAGCAGTGACATTTGGAGGTGGCGCCTTAAAGAGGGATTAATGTCTTCCTCGTGACACTAGATGAGTTCTCTTGGGAACAGACAAGTCTCAAGAGCAGTTTGCTCTGGCTAGCCTTTTTCCTCTCACATCTGCACATGCCCGCCTGCCCTTTGGTCTACCATGGCATGAACCAGCAGGAGGCCCTTACCAGATGCTGCTCCAGGGCTTAGGTTCCAGCAGACACAGAGCTCTTCCCTTTATAAACTACCCAGTCTCAGATATTGTCTTACAGCAGCCAGAAGCGTTTTAAGACAGCCCCACTGAAGACTGTGATACCCAAGACAGGTCTCACACAGCCCAAGATGGGTCTCACACAGCCCGAGATGGGTCTCACACAGTCTGAGACGGGTCTCACACAGCACGAGAAAGGTCTCACACAGCACGAGAAGGGTCTCACGCAGTCCTACCTCCCAAATTTTGCCCAGCCTTTGTTCATGCTGTACTTCTGTTGTCTGTTGGATGTCATTTCCACACAACATCAATACCAACCCATTTATCTTATAGACCAGGTTCTGCATGAATGGTGGGTCACATAGCAATAAATTCATCCACCTCCCCAGCCACTACTTACAAGAAACACAGTCCCCCACCCCAGGTTGAAGACAGCTGGAGGGCTAATTTGAATTTTAGGGGTGTAACCTTACCTAATGACTCAGGATTGTCCAGTGTTCCTGGCAAATTATTCCCATACTTTTATAGGCCACCCTAGTGGCTGATACGATGCCCTCTGTGAAGCTGGGTGATCCAAATCCTCCCCTGTGTCCAGGGCAGGTGTGTAACAGCACAAGAAGCTAAAGGAACTCTGGCTGAACATGTGGAGCTATTAGATCCCAGAACTTGGGCCTGGGGGGCCAGAGACTCTGCAGAGAGAATGTCTCAGGAAAGGAAGGTGACATATCCAGGGCAGGTGCCAAAGGCCGCCCTTAGCACAGGCAAATGGGATCTCTCAGGATAAACAAGTCAGAGAGCACCCAGGGATAGAAAGAGGCCTGAGCAGAGGACCTGATGAAATTCAGTTCTCACTCAAACCTGCAGCTGAGTAACCTAACAGGATGCTAAGCCCCACCCCAAAGGCTCTGACTCATAGATGTAAAGAGAGAGGCTGTAAATAGGTTATTGGGGTTACACTCCTAGAAGCACAGGGTTGCAGGGTACCCATAAAAATGAAAGAATTCATACAAACTGCAAAGATGGCCCTGAACATTGTATTGCCAACTAGGTACCAAGAGGCTGGATGGCAGGGATGGAGCCTCATCATGGTTATTTAAAACACACCACACTTCATTCAGTGGAGAGATGATCATAGGCATGCTACAGGGTAGACCTGAAGGGACCCATCTACAGCTCAGAATCTCCTCTAGAGACCCCAGGAACCACCACTTGAAGCAGTAAACTTAGCTGTGCAGAAGTCTGGGCCGAGGCCATTTCTAGCTAA
This sequence comes from Ellobius talpinus, assembly GCA_001685095.1. Classification (NCBI taxonomy): domain Eukaryota; kingdom Metazoa; phylum Chordata; class Mammalia; order Rodentia; family Cricetidae; genus Ellobius; species Ellobius talpinus. Next base: position 21,682 of record LOJH01017457.1, read on the forward strand.
AGAAATGCTCCTTTGTTTGCGTGACCAGGCAATTGAATTGTTCAGAGATGCAGTCGCCCAGGGAGGAGGCGAGCCCAAGAGGTTTCAGCAGGTTGGGTACAAATGGCCAAAAGACAAAAGTGGATCTTGGCTCCCAGATCTTTGCCTTTGGTGCTAGCCTAACCACCTCCTTAAACATGCATTGGAATTAAAAACGAAAACTGTGTGGGTGGGGTATTTAAGATCATACCCAGCAGCTGCCCCCTTTAAAGATCTGGCCTTCAGAACATTCCAGGCTGGGTCACTTATCAAATGGAGATTGACTTTTATCCGATTAACCCATGGAGAGGCATCCTTCTCCATCTCACAGGAGCATTCTGGGGGAATAGCATTCTGCAGACTGCAGGGGAAAGTTGGGCCTTGGCTTCCCTCCCGCTCGGCCAGTGGAAAATTACAAAGAAGACAGAGCTGTCCTCTGTCTCATCTTGTTCATCTGCCCTTTCCCGGGCACAGGAAAACATATAGAGTCACCCCTTCCCCTCAAATAAAACCAATGAATGATCCTTCACTTACCTGGGGCGGATAGTAGTCTGGGAGGTGGTGGAGGTGGAGGCGGAGGGGGNGGGGGCCGGCACTGGCAGATGTGTTGGCAGCTGTCGGTCACCTTAGAACAAGACTTCTGGGGCTCAGCATGCGTCACCTGCAGATATGGACACAGCCAGGAGACATAGGAGGCCACGAGATAGCTAGAAGCTGAACTGAGCCTGCCCCAGGTCCCTTCTGGGCCACAGCTTGGGATTCTTCATTAAGACCAAAGTAGGCAGAATAGACAGGAGTCAAAGGGGCTATACCTAGAGAGTGGCAGCTTTCTCCATCACCGAAGCCCCTTACCCGCTTCTTATTCCTACAGACAGCACAGGTCAAACCCTCACCTTTCCAGTCATAGCTCATTCAGTCTTTCTATGTCTTTGAGGGGCAGTGTTCCCCCTCCCATCTTGGAGAGGAAACCTACCTGGCTGGGCCTTGGTCTGTATCACATGTGATCAAGGGTCAGGATAACTTCCTGATATTCTCTAGATAGTATCTGAGTAGTTTGTGGGGAACACATGGACCAAATCATCCAGTCCCTCCCAGCGGCCCCCAAGTGCTTCCTTACTATCCAGAGGACCTCATGGCCCACAAGCCACAGCATAAGCAGCCCCTGGCAAGCCTCTATGCATCCGCCTTTCCTGCCCCACCCTCCTGCCATCCCTGGCCACTGCATATACTGTCCTGGTGGCTGGAATGTCTTCCCACCTGACCCACTTTGTCACCATTCAGCCCTGCTGTCACTTCCTTGGCCAGGCTGTATCTCTTCAGAGGTTTCCTGGGATCAGGTCTAATTTCCGCTACTTAGTTCCAGCCTGTCTTCACCATGGGACTGTAAACTATGTCAGTACAGGGCTATGCCTTGGCTTCCCTCTCACTGCTAAAACCAACACCCAAGGGAAGGGCCCAACATTCCCAGAGAGCTGGACATTGAATGGACAAATATCAAAGACTAGACCAGAACCTGTGCCTCGTAGGTACTGGGCCTGGGGTCTTCCCAGGATGGGTTTCTGCTTCTTGATGTTAGCTACAGAAGGCTGTGATTGACAGTGGTTCCTCACTTTAGCTGTGTCTTGGAACCCAGCCAGCAGCTTCGACACATTCCTGCCTTATCCTTACCTACAACCAGCGAACTGAGACTTTTGCAGGAGAGCTGGGCCTGGGGATTTTGCTTTAGTCTCCAAGTCAAATACAAAGAGAGCCATCCTAAGAATCATGGGTTAGACAGTTGCTAGTGTCCCTCCATATGCAGAAGATTGTAAATCTAGGAATCCAAAGCTGACTTCAAGAAAAGACTTGGGGGCAGTCCCTTGCCTCAGTGAAAGGCACAGTTAATTATTCTGGCTTCACATAGGCAAATAGAAACACAGAATACCAATGTCCCTGCAACTTCCACCCTGTTGTTGCAGGTGACTCGCCTAGGGTCCCTCAGTTGTGTGAGAGAGGGCACAGGACTTGGTGCCACCTGTGTACTTGGTGGCAAAGCAGCTGCATATAGTGGATATCAGGATGGCAGTGAGAGGCTGGACCAACATACAGCCCCAATTTACCACCTAAGAGGTCAATGGACACCTACAGACTACCTCTTGGTATTTTAAAAGGCCACTGACTGTGTTTCTAGCCCTGGAAGGCAGCCCTGTCTCCCGAGGGCAGGGTGTATCCTTAGAGTATGCGCTTCCTTAGTTCCTGCACCAACATGACTCAATTGCCAGAGTCGGAGGTAAAAAGACCAGACTCTACCACATGTCTGAGCTTCTCCCACAATCAGGCCTGACCCCTGCCCTGTTCTAGACCATCATTGTCTGAGACTCGGAGCTCGAGCGTGCAAACTTCACACCATGCCCAGCCAAAGCAATTACTTTTCCAGTTTCCAAAACACACTCAATGCAGGAGAGTTCAGGAAGAGCACATTGGTTTGACCTGGCCTGACACAATAACTTACTTTTTTTTCGTGAGGGGACACAAGGGTGCAGGTCTACGAGGTGTTTAATGTGATCAAATGACAGGCAAGACAATTAAGATCAGTTTTCAAGATTGAAGGAAGAAGAAATGAAAGAGCTTGCTCATTGCATTTTAAAAATCAATGGCTCCTGGTCTCTCATGTGAAGGCTCCACCGAGACCCAAGGGAACAACTGCCTGACCTCACAGAAGGGCCAAGTCTGAGCTGGCTGTCCTTCTTGCAAAGGGGTGGGCTCTAGCTGGGACCCCCCTGGAGTTTCCTATAGGTAGTTCTGCATGAGCCCAAGAATGATAAGTCTCTTTCCATTGAATCCTTTATCCACCAATAGGCTTCTCTTCCCCTTTCAAAGCCCTTTCTTACACAATGGCCTGGGACAAGCTGCTCCTGCAGCCTGCCTTGGGCCTCCCTGCTCCCTGCTTTCCCTTGGCCGTGCAAATATCTCCTCTTTGGGGCAAGTCCTCTGCTGTTTTATACTGTCTGTCTGCTCACATAAAACTACAGGTGTCTCGGACAGACACGTAGGTGGCCTGTGTTGTGTTCGTCCTGCGCAAGTGACATGCTAAGCCCTGTTAGCGACATGCTGTCTTCCCTTCATGAGGACAGATATGGGAAGCTTATTAGCCACACAATAGGTAAGACGATCAGCCTAAATAATGGACTTGGTGTCCAATCCAACACTGTCAGAGCCCAGGGACCACCTGAGGCTTGCCTTAGATACTTTCCTCGTTTACTGTGAAGACTTCAGTTTGATTCACAGCTCCAGGGACATCCATCACGGTGGGACATGCCCAGCAGTAGGAGACTGATGTGGCCAGTTACATTGTGTCCACCATCAAGAAGCAGAGGGACACAAGTGTGGACAGAGGCAAACAGGCACTCTATTGGGAACAGGGCTAGAGCTCGTTCACAGGATATTCTGGCTGTGAATTGGGCTGTATTTTGTCCTGAGAATGCAACTTAAATTCAAGACCAATTTGTGTGACTCTCACATTCAGTGTGGATGTTGCTTCCTAAACAAGTCCAAAACTCACCTGCCTGTCTCCATTCCCTCTGTTACTTGAATCTATGCCTACTGAGTAGTATCCCTCTTACCTAATATTGCTAGGGAAACTTCCTTGTTAAATCTGAATGGTGGATAAACACTAAACAACACTGTTGCTGACAAATATCCCCAGTATCATATGGAATATACTTATGCTAAGCGAAAATGGGCTTTGCATCTGCTCAATATGGTAAACCTGCCATCACCATAGACCTCTTTGCCCCTTGTCTTGTGCTGTGAAATAAGAATCCATCCTCCCAGACAACCTAGGCTGAGATGTCTAAAAAGTGACAATCTGAGACAGCGTCATGTCTGACTTTGAACTCTCCATTGTCCCCAGGAGTCCTAGAATCAAATCTCCACTACAAGACAATCAGGGCCTTGCCTGTTCCTCTTCTCCCGGGTTTTTCCATGCTTCATCCTTGCCCTTGGCTTCAGCCTGTTCCCTCTGTCAAGATCCTGACCTCTCTCACATCTCAGTGGTGACACCTCAGTGGGAGATTTCTTGGACTCTCCTTCCAGGTCTAAGCCATGTTCCTCCTGAGAGCTTTTGCCTATACAATAACTTGTTTAATGACCTCGCCAACACAGCCTGTCAGTGCCACAAGGACAGGGACCACAAGCCACTTGCACTTGACACACAACCTGTCATCCAGAAGGTGCCCCTTAAATGTTGCTGCTGGAAAAGGCAAGCCTAGGGAGCTAAGTGTAAGAATCAGCTTCTGGCAGATCTGGGAGAGCTCCGCTTTTGTGCCTGCACACAGGGACGCATAAGGCCGGATCCAAGCCTGTCTATCTGGCACTTGCTTTAGACGAGTGCCCACAAAGATGATGGCTTCTGGCATCTTTTAAGGAGATAGGCCAGTACCACAGTAACCTGAGGAGACACACTTCTGTCACACCTAATAAATCTGCCAGACAATCGTCCTCTTCCCTTACAAGAAAAAAAATTGACTGAAGTGAACTTAGAAGAAACCCAAATCACAAAACCTCCATTCTGGACACATTAAAGGGGGCAGTGGTTAAGGAACGTCCCTACCAACCTTTGGCAATTAAAATGCCATTGGACTTAAGCAACTCAGTGTCTTATCTTGCCACAGCCAGAGGCTTCTGCCAATTTCAAGGGAGGAACCTGCCGCATGAGGGACCCAGGTTTCTTGCCTCATCAATTGGTCCATTAATCACAAGACAGTTATACGGAGCCTGTCTTTTAACCCTCTGGAGGATTCTTGGGAAGGATGCTCATGGAAGCAGTGATGGTTCTGAGCTCTTTCTCTGTGTTGGGGAAACTCCTATGACCTGACAGGTTTATCCTCTCCACTTAAAGAGGAACACAGCCTTAAGAGCTCACAAGCTTCTTTCTTCCTCCTGTGTTCCTTCCCGAATCCAGCTCTCCTGCTAAAAACAAGACCCAGTCATTCCCAAGCCCCCTTCATCTCCTCTGCTCTCTCTGTCCCTATCATTTGCAGATTAATTTTCCAGAGCTTCAAGCCAAGATCTTGCCCATTCTATTTAACTGGAGGATTCTTTTCTAATTGATTTTCATGAGAATTGATTTGTATTGAGTTTGAGAATCTGAAACACACTCGCGCAATTGCTCCTGTAAAAAGCTGCCTGGCTGTAGGACATGCCGAGCTGGGGTTTTTGTTTTGTTTTGCTTTGCTTTATTCATCCTTTGGAGGGTAGGCAGGTGGCAGTGACTCTTCCCTTTAGATGCCTCTAAAGTGTGGGGCAGCCAGCACTCTAGTCCCAAGGCAATGTTATCCACACTCTCTCGGTCCTAATGGAAAGATCTTTGGGAAGGCAGAGAATGAAGCATGTGCACACACAGACAGGTGAACTCCGCAATGGAGCCCAGCTAGAAGCTGAACCAAGGGACCTCGTCTCAATGGCCCAAGTATTGAGAAGTGACAAGGACACAGAGCAAGTTTAAACAAATCAATCATAAGCCAGAGGCAGGCCAGAGCAGAGAAAACCGAAGCATTGGACTGTGCTGGGGATGGGGTGTCTCTGACGGTGATGGAGATGCAGGGGCCTGCCCAGGGATGGCAGGGCAGGTAGCGCCTTACATCCCAGTAACAGCAGGGACAGCTTCTAACCACATTACCTAGGATCCAGGTGAAGTAGCAAGTCAACAAGTACTGGCTCCATAGCAGGAAGAAAGGAGAAAGTCAGGCTCAGAGAGCTTCAGGATGCTGTCCATTTGCTCAGCTGGACAGAGCTGACATTTGGACAGAGCTGGGCACGGGAATTCTGGGCAGGACTAGAGAATGTCCCATCCAACCTCTCTCTGCCTTGAGGAGTAACTGCAGCTGGTAGGTGCTTGCTTAGTCCCTGCTCTGGAAACTGGGGGACCAAAGTTTTTCCTCTGGCAGTCTCGACAGATGCTCTGCATGAATGATGGGTCACGTGGCAATAATTCCTCCACCTTCCCAGCCACTATTTACAAGAAACACAGTCCCCACCCCAGGTTGAAGACTGTAGGAAGGCTAATTCAAAGTTTAGGGGTGGACTCTGGTAGGAAACAAAGAACCATAGTGGGATTCTTTTTCTTTTTAAGTTCGTTTCTTTTCCCAAATGCTGCAGCAGAGATTACAATGAGGTCTCAGTACCTTTCTGTGCCAAGTTCGGTCCTGCCGGCCTTAGGCCACAACTGAGGCTCCTTATGAAGCTTATCTTTTGGGGGTTATAGAGCGTGCTTTTCTTTCTCCCCAACTGTATCCAGGATCAATCAGTGAGTGACTAGAGAAAACGCTCTGAATTGACCCTACCCCCTTCTCAGGAGGCCTCTATGATCTCTCACCTGAACGAAGCCCCAGAGTGGGTGAAGGGCACAGTGCAGCAGTAGTGAGGGCCAGCAGCAGCCACGGCGCAGCACCAGGTCCCGGAGTAGCATCTCGATCCGCGGCGCCCACTGGTGGGCTGAACTGTCAAGGGAGCAAGGCTTGAATCAGATGGACACTGGGCAGGCACAGTAGCATCAATTCACGTTACCAACGCGGCGAGAACTCACTTGCCCCGCACTTTGGGGCACCTGCGCGAAGCAAGTCTTCATTTTTGTTCCAGCGTGTTCACTTTCTGAATCTCAGCGCATCCCAGAACTCACACCAAACCCTGGCGCACACCCCTCCCCCTCAGAATACTGCATGCACACCTTGATCCCAGACACGCCTCCAGAAAGACTCAAACACACTAACTGAACCTCATACCGCCCCAGAAACCGCCTTGCACAACTCTCACGAAGAGTAAGCTTCAAACCCAGCGAAAACCACTCACTGCGCGCGCACGCACTGTGACCCCTGTGCACTGCCACCGACTCCCGCCCGCACACTCTTTGACTCTGCATGCACAGTACCACCAAATCACTCGCTGCCTGCAATCTCTCTTCCCCAGGGACTTCACTGCGCACACTGGTACTTAGGCACCTCGGTGCATGCCCCCATTGGCCGCCCAAGCCCCAGCTCCTGCTCCCGGGCAGACGTAGGTTTTCCCGAACGCCCCATGCCCGCCCGCACCCCTCCGAAGCCTCACGCCACCTTGTCTGGCGGCGAGCCCCACCGGAGAAGGGAGGTCAGGTTTTCCCCCACAGCAGCTCTGTTTCTCAATGGCAGGACGGCCCCCATTTAAAGCCAGCCGCCTCCCCAGTCCCCCGCCCTCTAGGCGGGGCCTCCAAGCTCACCCTGGCGGCTGCGCGGGCGCTCGGGGGCTTCACACGCAGCGGAAGAGCGCGGGGCGCTGGAGCAAAAGTTTGCGCGCCGCTTGGGCCTCTAGGGCAGCTGATCTGGGGACCCTGGGCGCGGCGCGCTTGCACTGGGCTCCGGGCTGCGCTTGGCCGAGCGCGGGCCGGGAAAGGCGCCCAGTCCCGAGCCCAGGGCCCAGGTTGGACTGCCCAGGCAGAGGGCGGGGAAAGTGTCCTCGGATCCTTGGGGAGCTGGACGCGCGAGTCCTCCTTTAGCCCTGCCGCGGGTTCCTGCGCCGCCCGGGTCCCC
>LOJH01017458.1:4952-17801 GCA_001685095.1 Ellobius talpinus
AAAACCTCTCAGCTGTCAAACTGCATCAGAGATCTTTGATAAGGATAAAATTTTGCTTGAGTTATTGATTAAAATACAACAAAGAAAATACTTGGTTGGCACCTAGAGCTACTCCTCAGGGTCCTCCATGGTCACTGAGATTCGTATTTGCCTTTTGCTGTTTAGTTAAGGGCCTGCCAGGCTCCCTGTGGGCTAAATCTATAGGAAGACAAGTCTACATTAACCTGAGCAGCTAGGCTGCAAGTTCCAGTGATTCTGTCCAGGTCTGGAGACCTTCAGGTTAGAAGAAAGGCCATGTTTCCCAGTGGTCAGTACTTGGTAGTTGAAAAAAGGTGTGGATGGATGTTGTTTTGTGCCCATTTGTCTTCTGTCATCTTTGGAGGAAATGGAGTGCTGCTGCTAGGAACCAACTTGTCTCTTTTTGTTATGAAAAGTCTTTTAATAATTAAATATTTAAATGCCATATTCCACAGATCTCTGATCAGATGAAGGTTGTTTATCAGGTACAGCTACAGTATAGAATCTGCCTGGAGAGCTGGGTCCAAGCTTGACTGTACAGGCTCTCAATGGGTAAAGGAGGGTTGGATTAAATATAAAGTATTTCTGTAAGAGACTTAAAAGTACATTCCAGCCTAAAATATGAGACTTATTTTTTTGTAGCCTGAAATGATATGCAATGGAAAGACAATTACAACAGTACATACATGTGCATTTAAGTTACATGTATGAACACAAACACAGAGTGAACAGGAATTGGTTGAAGTGGATGCTCTAGGTAAGCCCTACCAAAGGCATGCCACTGTACAAAACACACATGCAACAAAATCAGCAAGAGGAATTTAGAAATAAAAACATAAGTAAACCGGGACCAGGCAAAGAATACCTCAGTAAAGATGGCAGAACATGGTTATCTGACCTGGTTCTCAGTTAAGATGGTGGTAAGGTCACCTGGCTTCAGTCAAAATGGCAGCAGCCACATATTGTATGGAAGAGAGACATAGAGTTGCGATCTACCCTGTTGCCGAGCCACCATGCCACAAGTCGTGGCAGGGGGCAAAATGCTAGAATTAAAAACAGCTGCCTTATGGATCTGACCAATCTTATTGACAGCAGTAGTGGTGGCAGGAATAATCTGATGAAAAGTGGAGCCAGCGGAAGCTGGCAGGACACCGGCAGAGTGAGGGTTTACACCATAGCTGAAAACATAAAAATCCATGAAAATGGCAACACCACAAGGCTTATAGGGGGATGTCTCCCCTCTACAGACAGGGTGTGAAATGGAGGCAAACACAGCAGGGATTGTAGGAAAGCATTTTCTACCTACAGGTGGGGTGTAAAAACCTGACTGACTCCGGTCAGGACAACTCAGAAGTCAGAGAGCCATAGCAGGGACCACTGATGAGTGGTCCAAATGAAAAGAAAAGAAAAAAGGAGAAATAAAAATCTGAGGGACCCTGGGTCCTCAGTCAACTGCACCACAGAGCATGTGCAGTGCTAGTGCAGGAGGACTGACCCCCAGGCATCTGGTCACATTATTTGCTATGGAAAGCAGCATAGGGCTCAACCATAGCCATGAAGGCTGTGGTTGGGGGCTGGAAATGGGAAACTCACCACTGAAGTTGCTGGTGTGTGTAGAGGTCAGAGCTCAGGCAGTTGGAACACATGGTTGTTTTGGAAAAAATACCCAGTTCTGGATCCCGACCCTGAGAGAGGGGAAGTAGGGCCTACTGAATCCAACACCACCAATATAATGGTTTAAATAAAATGTAGCAGGTCCCCAAGTAGTGGCAATGGGCAGCAGGCCCTGAGACCATGCCACATGTCTCTGAGTGGTGGCAGGCAACAGGCAGTGGGTCTTGAGACCACAGCAGACCACGAAGGCAGCCAGATCCCAAGTAGGGAGCCCCTGAGTGGCCTGCGGGCCAGGGAGCCATGTGGCAGGTGAGAGACTGAAACAGATAAGCACACCATGCAGAGTGAAGTTGGATATTCTATTCTCCTCTAAGATTTTTGGAAAAAGAATTGACTCTAACAGCTGTATATGTTTGTTTGACATATGATATATCAATACATGTACACATGAATATTGATCAATTAGAGGTAATTCATGCTTCTATCACATCATTCCTCTTATGTGACAGCTTCAAGTTTCTATTTTGTCTATTCTTCAATCATAACATGGATTAAACATTTTCATAAGATAACCATTTTTTCTCAAATGCATCCAATTTGGTAATCATGGTCACTGACTGTCATTCATGCAATGATCTTGTGTAAAAAACAAATTAAATTGGCTACAGTTATTATCCAATTCTCCCATGAGTTTATTTGCATGGAAGAACCCTATCCAATTCCATTAAAACTGATTGATACCACATGATTTCAACATAAGCTGGAATCATATATTATTATTTTTTCTTAATCTTCTTCACTATATAACATTATTCAGCAATGCAACATTAGACATCTTACAAATAACTTGTAAAATGAACAAATTTCTTGTTTCTTTAAAATACAAACAGTTTTCTGATAAGTATACCTATAATTTGCTTAACCATCAAATTTAGTTTCTGTTAGTGTTATAAACTATACAATAATACAGGATTTCATGTTGAAATTTCTGTTTTAGTATATTCTTTTACTGCTGATTCTCACAATTATTACCAGTAGAGAATATTCTGTGAGAGTTCTAATTAGCATTTTAGCCTAAAATTATTTTGGTTTTGCCATTTGCTACATCTAAATTTACAAAAGCAGCCACAAGCAAGTATTTCAGAAAAATATTATTTTTCTTTTATTATAAAAATCATAAAATGTATTTCACATAAAATACTTTTTAACATTTTATTTTTAAAACATTTGTGTTTTTAAAAGAAATGGGCTATTGGTTAAATTATCCTTACATTTTTATTATCTATGGGGCCAAATTTACTGAGTAAAAAATGGCTGTAATTTGATTGGTGGGCTTTTTGAGTATATAAATGATGACATATTGATGTAGCTTTTGCTGAAATTTATAAATGTGATAAATGTTCAGAAATCTTAAAATTTTATTGTACAATGAGTATAATCCAACATTGTAATAAGATATATTTTGGTACAACCAAATATGGCAAATGTCTTTTAGAAATTTCAAACTATTATGATGATCTTTTTATTGATCCCTATGAGTGCCATAGGCATAATAAATATTCAGTATATATGTAATAAGTAATATTTAGTCTATATGAAATATTTCTCCTCCCTCCTGGAAATTTTTCAGACATAATATTTTTATCAGATATGCAGTGAATCATCAAAGACCTTGATTATTAAATTATTATTTCAAAAACACTTCTTCAGTGTCTACTCTACCAGGTAGCATGCTTAATGCAGAATAGAAGTGGACAAGTAGGTGTGGAGAGATTTGGCTCAGGAGAAAGAACTGTTAAATGTCACTGCTGCAGCCATGTCAAGTATTCTTTCACTTTTTTTCTTTTTGGATTTCTGCAGGAGGTTTTCATGGCAACAAATAAGAAATAATTGTCATGATGGCAATATACTAATAAATATGCAGTTCCTCAGAACATAAGCTAACTTAAAGTTCACTGGCTTTGTATATGTTTCTAATCTCTGGATAAGTTACATTGCTTTGGTTGCTTCAGGTATATAATACTTCATAAAATTCGCAGTGTCATCCCAAGCATCTGAATTGCTATGACTGCCAAATTCAAAGATGATTCTAAACAGAAGAAATGCTTTTTCTGTGTGCTAATCTGAAAAGGTCACAGATATATCTATTTTTTAATTTCCATTAAAACAATCTTCACACTTATATTCTAAATATTATAAATGGTAGGAAAGAGAACAGCTCCAAGTAGCCTATGAAGGTGGTTAATTCCAATTAAACATGCAGTTAAACTTTTAGTTTCCTGTAAGATTCCTTTTTATATTTCTCTGTTTTGTATCTCATAACACAGATGACCGTCCTAATGGGCATTGGCTTGTTGTTACTACAATTGTGATAATAGTTTATTATTTAAGTGATTCCTTTTGTGGAAAATTGAGAGTAGAGGTACTAAATTGTTATTAATCATAATATTATCTTTCTTGGCTTCTTAATTTTTATTCCTATTCTTCATTTCATTTATATATACTGAGATCTTTGATATAAATGCTGGCATTTCATTAGGACTGCTAAAATAAGAATTGAATAGAGGAATAAAAAAATCTAAACTAGAAAGGGATGCAGAAATGTGTTTTATAATATGTAAGTATTCAAAAAGTCTTTATTACCTGTCACATATAATACAAGTTTGATATTCCTCCATATCACACTAGCCAATTTTATTAATTAATTCAATAGCATAAATAATAGCAAAAAGAAACAAAAGCTAAAATGGTTAATGAAACAAGTCCAATAAAATAGATTATTAATAAGAGAATTATTTACTTTTAATAGAGGTGTTGTTTCACCTCAAAGTGTGTTTGTGAAGTTCTGTGGTCCTATATATCCACAGAATACATGCACACACATACACACACAGCTATCTCTTGTATCCACAAGTTGTAATGTTCCTGAACTGCTGACAGTTCAGAAGTGTGTATAATTAATAAAGAGTTATACCTAGTAATTATTTTCACATCTAATTCGATGTAAACATCATGAATACTTATAAATACTGTTTGAAAATGTTTTTTCAAGCAATCCAGGCTCTATCTATCCCTTTAAGGTCATAATTATGAAAAGACCCTGTCATGAGAAGAGTTAAAAATGCATGATGCAATTTTTCAAAAGTGTGCAATGAAATCATCATGTCAAAAGCATACATCTGGGGGACTCATCCTTAGGGACTTCTGAACTGCTACCATAAACAACTTACCTTATGTGTCCAGACTCTTTATTTAGAATACACTGCTAAGCAGCTTCAAAGGGCTTAGACTTATGCTTTCTCAAGTTTGGGGGTTTCAAAATCTTCAGAGTAGGTAATTATATTCTCCCATTTCCAGGTAGTAAAGTGTACTACATGCAGATAATGGGCCTTCACCAGGATCCCATCTTAACTACTGAACAAACTGGGTTATGCTTTTAATTCCTTGAGAAAACTTCCTCTGTAAAGCAGCATAGAGTAAATATTTTAAGTTTCTTGGGCTCTGGGATATTTAGCCAACTTGTCTGCTGTTAGTGTTGAACAAGCACAGACAATAGGCAAATGAGAGAGTGGGATATATTCTTATGAAATTTTATTCGCAAAAAATACCACTCAACTAAACAGCTTATTTGGTTTAATATAGCTGTAGCTTAAAGTATTTTAATACATGCTATACAATGTTGGTGTTCTTGATAGTGTATAATATCTGTAGTTCTCTTTATTTCGGCATGGTTTATAATCTCCATGCCTCTGTGTCTCTCCCTCTTTCACTTATGCACAACTCTCTATGCTTCATTGAGAAGGCTGACTTTCCATCAAGGGGATAGGCATCTCTCACTCTTCCAGCAGAGTACCTTACAATTAGAAGCACCCTGCCTTTTAGATAACTTAGGATGCTTTCTGATTGTCCATAATGCAGAATATAAAAGAGGTAAGGAAGCTGAACCTAGTGAAGCAGGTTGCTAAACACATCTCTGGAGGCTGAGTCACGGAACTATTTAAAATGTGCTTGGGCTGCAAACCAATCTCAAATAAGAACTGTAGCAATTCAATGAGAACTTGTCTCAAAATAAAAGCCTCAAATACAAAAAGCACAATAAAAAGAGCTAAGTTCAATCTTCAACCCTACAAAAATAATAAACAGCAATAATACAAGGGCAGGATTAAGAGTAAGGCTATATGTGTCTTATATTAGGTTAAAGGACTTATTGTTTTCTTCAGGGCCAGAATGATGGTCAGTTTATACTTACCTATATACTGGTTACCTTGCTGTGTTATATTCTGACCACTGATACCCTTATTAAAACTGTTACAGCAATCTTGCTTTATGACTCCAGCTATATAAAAGAATCTGGACAAGTGTCCTACTTAAATATGAATCTTAATATGGTCCTTCTCTTACAACTTAATTAAGATAGGATTTTGAAACTAGACTTAAGATCACCTTTTCTCAGAGCAAAATTACAATGAAATACCTCCTAGGAGAGGGCAAGTTTGACAGGGAAAGAAAATGCAGACTATAAAGCACCACCTAAGATGGCCTGATAAAACGGTATGGTGCTTCAGGCAGTGAAACCTCAGGATGAGAGTTCTGAATGCCTGGAGCAAGAAAGTACATCAACAGATAATCTCCCATTACTAAATTGCCTGCAGTAGGTTTTGTAGAGATGTTTTGAATATGAGAAATAAGGAAAGAGGTAGGATGTATGGCTTGAATATAATAACAGACAATAAAGATTATTTAGTCTCTAGTCTAGTTCAAGAATTCAGTTGAATGTTAGGAGTACAAATGCAAATACTTCTATAAAAGTACTACTATATATCAAGCCCTATTCAAGGTACAAAAGAAAAACAACACATTATCTTTGTGTGTATAATCTTACTTTTTATTTTTATTTCTCCAAACAAAATATTAAAGTACAAGGTGATAAATGTTGCAATATATACGTTCATACATTATGTTACATGGCCATTTTGGGGGATAGCTATCTCTCAATTACGGTCAAGTCATGCCTCCTGAAACATGTTACCTGTGAAACAACTCCATAAAATAACAGTTTTCTCACTGAATCAATACAGTTGACAAAATCCAAAGTAGGAAAAAACACATTGTACTCATAGAGTTGAAAGAAGTTCAGTTTTGCTGAAAGAAAGAGCAGTGAGATGAGGCATGAGCTGAGCAATCCATGAGTATCAGCAGTTGTGGGGGAGTATTAACTTTGATTGATTTACAAGCAAAACTGAGAATTGGTCCCATCCCAGAAACATCAAGAAATCGTGTCTACAAGTGGAAGCAATAAGCTGGTCTAATTTGGGTACAAATGTCAAAGTGATTTAATTTTCACCCTTGTGCTCCCAAGGCCTGAGGACATTCAGTTTACATAAGATTGATTTCCACCTAGGGCAACAGGGCATTTGTGGGTCACAAAAAGTCCCTCAGTGTCCTTTGAATTTGGTAGTTATATTATAGTTAATCGGTGATAAAAGAGGGTACCAGGAATATTTGATTACCAGATTTTTGTGTTTTAGATTTTACAAGGAAAGTATGTTTCAGGATTTTTATGAAGAATTTCCATTTATATATGACATCATGCCTAATGAATTCTTTTTGTACCTCAAGATCAATAGTTTATAGTAACTTCTATTCTACTCTGTCTATGCACGTTTACAATAAACAATCACCATCAATAATTCCAGATGTTCTGATTATAGAATTTGCATTTTGGATTACAGTTTCAAAAATAAAGTGTTCTTAGTACTAAAACTCGATTGACTATCACTCAATTGTCAATAATCATTTGTGCTTCAGAATCACTATGATTCATATATGATATAAAATAATATTTCCGGGTCTTTTCACTTAGTTTTACTACATATGTGTAGTCACTATAATGTGAATTTTTCACTGTTGCTAAAATTCCATAATCAAGTTGCTTTGAGAAATGTGTAGTTGTAGTTTTTCACCTTACTTTTGATTACTCCTTTTCTGATGTGTTAGTTTTTGCTTAATCTTATTTTATTTACTTTGCCTTTAGAAGACGTTTTTTAAAATGAGAAACAGAAAAAGGGTGTATCTGATGGAAGGGAAGGTGGGGAGTAACATAGGGTTATAGAGGGAAGGGAAACTGTAATTAGGATATATTAAGGGAGAAAAATGCTATTTTGAATAAATAAAAATCATAATTTATGTCATTTTTATTGTCTTATAGATTGTTATAGAAAGGTTTATAGGCTTCAATGTGCCAATATGAATTCTAGATCTACAATAGACTTTGAAGTATGGCTCAGTGATAGAGTTATGGTCTAGTACATCTGAGGCCCTGGTTTCCGTGTCCTGTATAACATGGGACAAAAAGAGGCATAGATTAAGCATCATCTGTTCTACATAATATAGAAAGATCTATTAATGGTAAGAATTATATTGGTTGCTTATTGTTTCATCCACATGTCTAACCCATTGTGCAGCTCCTTTTAGGAATGTTAAAGATTAATAAAATGAGTAAGAGGCATTTCAGGGACTCTTGATCCATAGAAAATATTTTATAAAACTCTTCTCAAAAGCATCAATGAAATCTCTCAATCAAATGTCAGCCAGCTAATTATAACATGTTGCAGTTTATATCCCATCTGCAAAAGTATTAGCATTTTGGTTAAATATATATTGATAGCCACTACTCTGATACCAAAAAATATGAAAATTTTAGGCATTGACTATAGAAAACTCAAGAGTTAGTGGGAAAAAGCCCCAATAATACCACTTCTGATAAGCACCAAGTCTGAGTTATTTAACCTCTATTTAAACCAATATTTAGATTTGCGTACATAAACATTAGTTTAAAAATACTATATAAGGATTAAAGAAAAATTATTTGATATAATTTTCTTGGAACTTATAGGAAATAAATTTATTCCATTTTGTCACATTTCAGTTGTTTCCCAAATGATAAATAAATAAACATGATCTCCTGGGAATGAAGATGCTTGATAAATAAATTAGATATGCATCAAGTATGGCAGATGCTGAGTTCAGAAACCTTTTGTCATTTTTTTTATTGGAAGCACCATCTTGCTATGTACAGTATGCTAATATTTCCTCATATAATTACAGGAATCACTGCCAGTTATTGAGGTGAACAGACAGCAACTGCTAACCCCAAAGCCCAATTGTTTAGAATATGAATCTAAAAACCATAATTAAACCCCATATCAAATTTATAATTATCTATGCACAGGGCATACCTAAATACTCTAGCTCTGTGCATACAAGATATTTTGACACATAAGTTTTTGATTTTTCAGCTCAGAAATTATGCTACCACAGGGGAATGTATGTGTAACCTATTCTTTAGTGTGCACTAGGGAAATTGGATAAATTGCATGATGCTTATCCTTTCTTTCCTTCCAATGTCATTTATGAGCAGACTTTAATAGTGCATGAAGTTTTTCACATATTCTTTCTAGGGAACTTAATGAATTCAGTTTTATTCTTTTACTGTTTTCCTATATGTGCATTAAAGAATTCAAGTCTTTGTGTTTGCTTGCTTTCTTGTGTAAGTTACACAAGCTAAGAGCAAACAGAATAACTGCAGTTACTTTGCTTACAGAGAAAAAGAGTTTGACATTTGTACTGACCTTGGTTCATTATAGCTGAATATTCTATCAAAAATTCCATTGTCTTGGAAGAATACATGAACTTCATTGTAAGTGCCAACTGTGATAGTCTTCTACCTCAAAAGATTTCAACCATTAATCACTAACTATCCTAGATGATCTTAGTTAAATGGTAAATATTCACTTGATTGTTTATCGTACCTTCTTGTCATAAGAGGGGTTAGTATAGTATAACATTGCCAAATCACATCATCTTGTAGTTATTGCAAGAACTTAGCATAGGTGTGAAGGCATATGCTCATGTAAATCTGAAACATATAAAAATTACAGAGCCAGTTAGGTCTAGAAAAGAGCACCAGGCTACTGAATAAAAACTGCTTTCCCATTCCCACTGGTGGGCTAACTAGAGGTAAATAGACTATGTATATTTATGAATGTGTACTTATGAATGATAAGTTGTGAGCTATAATTAAGTTTTTAATATTTTTGATAAGCAACGGCTGACTTCCATCAGCCACAGATTATGCTAAGCAGGATTCAAAAAGCCTCCTTACAAATAATGTCACAATAAAACTAGGAAACTTCAATACCATAATTTCAACAATGAGTAGACTGTAAAGACAGAAAATCTAAGGAGAAATAGTGGACTTAAACAACATAACAAACTAAATATATACCTACCAGAAATAAACAAGAAGTTCCCCTGAATAGAACAATTCACATACATTATTCTCAACAGTCTCCAGAATAACACTCTCCAGAAAAGATTGCACATTTATGTCACAAAATATTTCTTAACAAATTTGAGAGAATTGGTATCATATCAAACATCTTTTCTAATATAAATAGTATGGAAGAAGGAATCAATAACAGGAGGAAATTTGAAAAATATGTCACAAATATGTGAGAAAATAACATATACTTGGACAGCCAATAAATGAATTAAAAATTACAAAGAATAGTTTAATAAAAATACAATTAGAAACATACCAAAGGACTTGGCTGAGGCAAAATTGGCTCTAAGAGAAGTTAATAATGATAAATATTGCATAAAGAATAAGACAAAACTGCTAGATGAAAGCAAAAAGAAAATGCTTCTTGAAACTGGAATAGGAAAACATGTGGAACAAAACACAAAAAGCATAGGAAATAGCTGGAAAAATAGACAAATTGAGTTTCATCAAATTAAAAACCTAAACAACAAAGGCAACAATGATAGCATGTATAGAAAACCTATTATAATGAGAGAAAATATTTGCAAACTGTGAATCTGGTAATAGGTTAATGTCTAAAATAAATCAATAAATTAATGCTCTCTCTCTTTTTCTTCATGCCTCTCTCTTTCTCTCAAACACACACACACAAAATAAATAAATCAAAAAAATCAGAATATAAAAGAAAGAGAATAACTCCTGGGAAATTGAGAATCATTTTTCTCTAAGAGCATAGCCCCTGATAGGCCATTCATACTCCAGTGGAAGGGCACACATCCAACAATTTATGAACCACACAAAATGGACTTGATGAGTCTCCATAAAGTTTGCATGTATGGGGGAAGGAAGAAGTGGACCTGGAGAGAGTGAATATGATCAAAACATATTTCATGAAATTCTCTAACAATTTATATTTTAATGAGAATAAAAGAAAAATATGACTATAAAAGTTAAAAACCAAACCACACAAATTAAAATGCCAATGGATTTTAACAGCTATTTTGCAACAGAAGTCTTACATAAAAATGCCAATAAACAAATAAAAATAGATTCTTATCAGTGAAATGTAAATCAAAATAAGATATGCTATCAGAAATCTCTCTCTCTTGCTTTCTATATCTCCATGAAATCTCTCCTTCTCAAAAAAAAACCCTCAGTCCATGATGCCACTCACCATCAGTCCCTATTGAGAGGCCAAACAAATTGGGGCTTGAAGCCATAGAATTGTGAGCAAATAAATCATATTTCTTCATAAAGCAACCAATCTTGGCGTATGTTCTAGCAATGGAAACATTCTAATACAATATTGTTCAACTCTGTTGCTTGCATAATAGTAAGGTACTTTGCATTCTTCCCAATTCATTGTGCAGTCTTACGATAATAGTCATGTAAAAGTGGAAATCATAGAATGCTAGGAATTGCAATTGTCTATTTCCTTGATTTCAAATAATAGCTCTACTTTCCCTTCATCTGGATTTACCTCCTTCCTCTCTGCTTGTTACATTGTTTTTTTCCCATTGATCATGTAAATCCTCCTGTGGTAATAACTAGAAGTTTTCACCTGCTAATTCTCCATAGATAATTCTCTTTCAGTAAAAAAAAATTAACATATTGGTTTTGGATAATCAATTGGTGTGTTCTTCCCTGGATGAGACTGTTTCTCCCACTCTCTTTGTGTAGAGTTGAGGCCTGGTGGTCTTTCTTCTGTCCATGTTAGCAGATCTATTATTGTCCTTGTTCAGTTCAGCATTTTGGCAGTCATATGGGGGAGATTTTATGGGTGTAAGTAATGATGTTACAAGGAGACACAATTTCATAGCAAGCTTTCAAGTATTCTGCTTCTTACAATCGTTTTGGCCCATCTTCTTCTATGTTCCATGAACCTTTGTTATGGGAGTTGTTTTATAGATATATTTCCTGGGACTGGCCTACATAACTCTACATTTTGATTAATTGTGCCTTTCTGTAGTGGTCTGTGTCTGTTGCAAAGAGAATTTTTTTAATGATGGGTGACATTATAATGGCAGATCAGGTTGTATTTAGGAATATGTAAAAAGATTAGATAAATGATAGATAGGTGCATATTGGTAGATAGATGATAGATACATATAAATATATATATATATATATGTATGTATGTAACAACAATTAATGAAACATCATGAACTCTTGAAAAAGAGCAACAAGGGATTACTGGATGTTTTGGAGGTAGGAAAGATAAGGGGAAATGATATAATTATGATCTCAAAATCATAAAAGAAATAATAAAAAAATAAATATTACTGTACTCTAGTTCAATAGGACAACACTTGTATGTGTGAGACCCTCAGTACTGCCAATAAATAAATAAAAATAGAACCATCAGTTTTAATATAAAAATGTTGAGAGTGGGCTTTCCTCCTAAACTAATGGTTATTTTCCTAAAAAGTAATTAATCACACAAAGTCTTCTAAAGTTCTATGGTTCTGTTTGTAAAATGGCTGGAATAAATAAATGCTCCACCTTAGTGTCACTTATAATAACCAGTATTCCACCAGAAAATGGAAATGTTCTATCGGTTAAACAGCCCTCTCTTGGTGTTAAACTGTGATGATTCCTTCAGCTGTTAAATAGATCTTTCACTTCCTTGGTTAGTGTAACCCCAAGATACTTTATGCTATGTGCGGCTATCAAGAAAGTTGAAGTTTCTCTGATTTCCCTCTCTGCTTCTCTATCCTTTGTGTATAGAAGGGTTACTGATTTTTTTTGAGTTGATCTTGTATCCTGCCACATTACTAAAGGTATTTATCAGCTGTGGGAGTTCTTTGGAAGAGTTTTTGGGGTCACTGATGTACACAATGATATCATCTGCAAATAACAAAAGTTTGACTTCTTCCTTTCTGATTCGAATCCCC
>LOJH01017459.1:0-22281 GCA_001685095.1 Ellobius talpinus
GCTATCCTGAGTTTTTTGCTTTTCCATATGAAGTTGAGTACTGTTCTTTTGAGGCCTTTGAAGAATTTTGCTGGGATTTTGATGGGCATTGCATTGAATCTGTAAAACTGACCTTTCTGTAATGGCAAGCTAGCTCTAGCAGGAATCTCCAACCTGAGAATCAAGATGGCTCCTGACTTGTGTTGAGTTACCTAAATCAAGAAGGGACATAGACGTCTCTTGTCTAGTGTGCTTGGCATCTGTTTGGGATTTTGAATAATTTTTACTAACAAAATATGTGCATATATAGTAAGGTTATCTTCTAGATGGGAACAAATTCAAACCATGAAATTCATGTTTCAAGCTTACAGTAGACACAGCCTAGCGGTGATCTTATGCCAGGTTTTTAGTGCACTGTACTCTGGGGCCATCCTGTGAGGTCTACTGTGGGGTTTCCCACCAGTGGCACCCATCAGTGTCATCGGTTTTTGAATTTTGGAGCACTTCAGACTTGGGGTTTTCAGAATAGGAATATTCAACCTGTTGATGTATGAGGTTCTCTCAGGTTTGCTTAAAAGTTCCATTTACAAAGCAGATTGCCATCTTACATTTATTATTGAAAGAGTATATTGCCAGGAGCTGGGAGGTGGATGGGGTGATGGTTTCCCAGGCCTATTGTCTCCTATTGAGGGAAGGGGACAGGCTAGCCTCCAGGGTTTCCTATACTAGCCTGAGTGAAAAGAATTATTGGAGGAACATCTAAAAATCAAAGATTTCCACACATCCCAGATTCAGTAAATCTGGTAAGGGAGAAAGGAATTTTCTTTTTAAAAGTGTTAGAATATTTTGGGTGTGGCAGAGCATGCCAGTTATACCAGAATTCTGGATGCTGAAGNGACTAACCTGCTGTGGTGTATATAGAGAAAAAAAAAACAAAAGCCAATCTCACCCACTCTTAGAAGGTTAATGAGAAATGCCAAGACACATGGGGCAAAGAGCAGTTTGAAGAACAGAATAGTCTCATAACAGATTTCTTTCCTTTTTTCGAGATAGGGTCTCCCTATGTAGCTCTGTTGACTTTGACCTCACTATGATGGCCAGGTCGGCCTCAAACCTGCAATAATCCTCCCACCTCTGTCCCCCAAATTCTGGGATAATAGACCTGTGCCGGTGTGCCCAGCGCTTTCACCTTTTAAGCACTGGAAGTCATAATTTGAAAAACAGCTCAAACAACTGTTGCACAGGTGACAAGCAAGCCGTTCCACAAGGCTGCCAGTAGATGGTGCAATAAAGCAAGAAACTGGGATTTTGCACCATCTCACCCAGGAACAATCTGGTCCTGACTGGACCGCAGTGGAAGGAAGTGATGACGGCATCCATGTGGAGTGTAGAACGGTTTGGTACACGAAGCACCCAAGGACCAGTTCTAACTACCTGGGAAGTGCTACCACAAGCCGCCAGAAATGCCTTAGCTCTCCCAATGACACGTGCATCGGATGTCACAAAGCTCACCTCAAGTTTTAAAAGTACCCAGAGAGGAACTAGGGAAATGTAATTTTAACTTTTGTTCTATATTGACAGCTGACCAGAACCCTAAATTATCAGTTATTAGGTACAATTATATCTTCACAGGTATGGAAGCACACACCCGTAACCTTAGCACTTGGGAGGCAAAGGCAGAGGGATTAGCAGTCCCAGGCAAGCAGGAGCTTGACAAACAAAACAGGAAACAAGTCTGGTGTGGTGGTGCATGGCACGCCTTTAATCCCAATACTCGGGAGGCAGAGGCAAGAGGAACTCTTTTAGTTCAAGGCCAGTCTGGTCTACATAGTGAATTCCAGATCCAAAACAGTAATGATAACAAAATGGATTCCTGTTTGGGAAGCTGACAATCAGAGGGCTTGCTACTTGACCTGTGAGTACAAGAAGTTGACAAGCTGGGGGTGGGAGGGTGGCATGATACCACAATGTCAAAGTCCCGAGGGATGATGGAATTCTGCAGGTTACTTGCAGGTATCCTATGTAGATCAAACTCTAAGGCTGAAGTATATATATCATGTTTCAGGATCTGTCTGAGATTCTCACAACAGGAGTGAGCATTCAAATGGCTGACCACAGCCTCCAGGGTACTGTGACTCAAACACACTGCCATTCCTCCTGTGGTGGTTTGAATGAGAAATGTCCTCCACAGGCTCAGGTGTTTGAACACTTGGTCCCCAGCAGGTGGTACTTCATGGAGGGATGTTATGAAACATTTAGGAGGTGGAGTTTTGCTAGAGGAAGTATATCTGGGGGCAGGCTTTGAGAGCTTATAACCTCAACCCACTTCCTGCTTT
This sequence comes from Ellobius talpinus, assembly GCA_001685095.1. Taxonomy (NCBI): domain Eukaryota; kingdom Metazoa; phylum Chordata; class Mammalia; order Rodentia; family Cricetidae; genus Ellobius; species Ellobius talpinus. The sequence goes on from LOJH01017459.1 coordinate 2,316, forward strand.
CGCTCACTCACCCTCACTCTCTCTGTTTCCTGTGGGTGATATAATGTGATCTGTCTGTCCACTCTGTCCTCCTGCTGCCATGCTGTCCCTGCTATGGTGGGCTCTATCACCCTGGAACTTTAAGCCAAAGTAAGTCCTTTCCTTCTCTATGCTGCTCTTGATTATGATAATACATCATAGTGAAAGAAAAATAATCAACTAATATACCTTCTTATCAGTGGGATCTACATCTATGAATGCAACCAACCTTAGAACAATTTTGAGTACTGCCGTCTTTTTTCCTTGTTTTTACTTTGTGATTATACTGTGCAACTGATCACATAGGATTACACTGTATTAACTATCCTAAGTAATCTATAGATGAGCCATAATCCCATAAGACATGTGGGACACAAGTTCCCACAAGGGCCCGAGAATCTGAGGATTTTAGTATTCATGAAAAGCTTCAAAACCAACCCCCTTTGGATACCAAGGGATCATTGTATTGTTAAAGCTTAATCTTGGACGGGGGTGTACTTCAGTAGTAGAGTGTTTGCTTAGCATGTGAGAAGCTCTGGATTCCATTTCTAACATCAACACACACACACCACACACACACGTGTGTGTGTGCTTAATTTGTTTTCTTTGTTTGAAAAAATAAGTTTATTTATACATCCTACCTGTACCTACTTTTTCCTTGTACATCTCCAATTGGACATTTCTGCAAAGACCAAAAGGGGACAGGCATCAGGTACAGTGACTGCTGAGGAACATACACACACATACGGAGCTCAGGCTAGGTACCGACTTCAGGATTACTGCACTAAGGCTATTATAAGAGATCATGGCATTAAATGAGACATCCTGAGAATGAGGAGATGGTTAAGCTGAACCTCTGAGATCAGTGATTCCCCCAGGAGAAAAGAATCTGAACAAACGTGGATGTCTATAGACATATATGCTGATGTACCAGCCTGCCCCATAGTATGAATTAAGAATGTCAGGACTGGACCACATTGTGTATTTACAACAGGTTCTAGATGATGCTGTAGGTACAGAGACCCTACTGTGAGAACCCCTACCTTGGTGTATCAGGAGTGCAAGACAGGCAAGAGAGGGGGGATGTGGGCATCCCAGGATGGATGAGTAGAAATGGAAAAAGACCTTAGTAACCAGAGGTACAGGGTATGACTGGGATGGGGAATGAGTTGCCCATCAAAAGAGACCCTGTGAACTTAAAAACAAACTCCGATATTTTCACAGATACACTTGAATTTTTATCACACTTAGATTTATGAATGCTATGTGGCTTTTAAAATGTTTTCTTAAATGTGGCCTCATTCTCATTATTTCTCTTATTTCTTTTCTGTGCCAACCACTCTTTCTCCCTCACTGGAGACTTGCTATTTCAAATAAAGGCAAAATAACCTGATGAGCTAAGGTGATGCAAGCTTGGCATTCGATGTCTAGATTGGTTACCTTTCTGTTGCTGCAACAGGACACCATAACCAAAAGCAGTTTAAGAAGGAAAGTGGTTACTTTGACTTACTGTTTCAGAGAGATAGAGACCTTGTGGAGGGGAAGACATGGCAACAGGCCACGAAAGCCTAGTGACAGGGGCAGGAAACTGCTGATCACATTTTTATCTGCATGTAAGAAACAGAGAGAACAGCAAGTCCCGCATTGCTGGCCTCTAAACCCTCAAAGCCAACCTCCCAGTGATGTACTTCCTCCAACATGGCTCCACTTCCTAAAGGTTCCATAACCTTCCCAAACAGTGCCACCTAATGGGGAGATGTGTGTTTGAGCACATGAGCCTAGGGTGGACAATTCTTTTTCAAATCACAGTACTTATGAGTGCAGTTCAAATTCGGCTTTTATTAATCCACTTTGAGTGCCACCGTACCCAACAGCCCCTAAGGAAAAAGAAGTAATTTATGAAAAGCAGATGTCAGGATAGCAAACTACGGGGCAACCACAGAAATACCCAGTTGTGTGGGTATTATGTAAGTTAGCGTAAGTGATGGTACACACCGCAGCAATTTTCAATCATTAAAAAGCTGCATGTAGGTGTGTCTTCAGCACGAAACAGTACACAGTTAAGTAACTGCACATTTCTTTGTGTTAAGTGATCTCTTTGGCGAACCTCTCTCCTTCCCCACCTCCTATCAGAGGACTACTCCGCTCTTCTCTCTTGACTTCTTTTTAGACCACTTTTTTTCTCTCTCTGGCGTCTCTCTTCACCCATGAACTTAGAGACACACTGCATGCGCATATGCACATTGCATGGAAATCTGTAGCTCTAGAAGGACAGAATCCTGGGTTGAGGCAACGGCAGTAATTTTTGCTGCTCACACTATGTGGTTTTTTTTATGCCACTGGAGTATTGAGGTGTGATTCAAAACTTGAAGCTTATTTCCATTTTAAAGCCAGTGCTACAGAACACAGACACCAGCTATGTTATATCAGAGGCTCCACTTGTATGTCAAGTTCATTGTAAAGGTTAGGAATATGTCCCACCAGGTCAAGTTCCTGGTGACCCTTGGAAGCAAGACATTCAACACACCGAGGCTGAGCTTCCAAAGAGGCTGTGGAACCACTCTTCCCAGGGTTTCAGGGTCCCCGTGACCATCCATGCGCATGAAAGCTTTCCAAGTTCAGGCACAGCTTCCAGAGACAGGGTGTGCTGGCCCTGGGCTGTTTCCCTACAGGGGGCATGTTTGTTAAGCGGGAACCTGCTGGGCTCTCCGGTGGGTCAGGGGGTTAAAGCTACATAAATGTGATGAGGGTCATCTGTGCTCAGCCTCTTTGGGAAGGTAAACAGTGAGCTCATCAAAGCCTTTGAACAATGCTATTTGAACAATGCTATAAATGGCCCGTGATGGGGCGGGGCGAGAGGAGAAATAGGGCTCAGAAGCAAGCCCTGGGAGCAGTGTCACAATCCAGAAAAACCAGGTTGGAATGTACCCCTGCTCCCTCAAGCTGAGGCTAAAGTATGAGTTATCTTGGTTGAAGTGGTTCAAAGCTGTCTTCTCCTGGCCTTCTCTACCTACTCTATAGTGTGGGGTGGAAGACATCCCTGGGGGTGCAGGCAGAGGGAGGGGGCTGCTTTTGGGTATTGCATTTTCCAGAGAGCTGGTATGACAGGGCCACACCATTCTGAGGGTTGGGGGACCATGGGACTGGTTTCAGGCTCTATGATGGCTTTGGTGGCAACACACCTCTACCTTTGCCACCCCGTCTTTTGTCATGTGCCTCTCTGCTATGTGTGTGTCACAAATCTGTCCTCCTGTGGCAGCTCCTGAGAAGACCTGAAGTCTATCCTTCCATCAACAGTTTGACAGTGGGGGAGACCTGGTGAAGTTCTGGGAAAGCTTGCAACCTGCTGTTTGGTTAAGAGTCCCTCCCGTGGCAGAGGCAGGTGAATCTCTGAGTTCGAGGTCAACCTAGCCTATAGAGTGAGTTCCAGGACATGCTCCAAAGCTACACAGAGAAATCCTGTCTCAAAAAGCAAGCAAACAAACAAACAAACCTAAACAACAACAAAAAAACTGTAGGTGGTGGTGGTGCATGCCTTTAATCCTAGCACTCGGGAGGCAGAGGCAGGAAGATCTTTGTGAGTTTCAAAGCTAGCCTGGTTTTCAGAGTGGGTTTCAGGACAGCCAGAGCTACCCAGGGAGAGTGTTAGGAAAATGGCTCAGTCTATAAAGTTCTTGCTGCACAAGCCTGAGGACCTGAAGTTGAATCCCCAGCGCCCTTGCAAAAGCTGGGTGCAGGGCACATCTGTAATCCCAGCACTGGGGAAGATGCCATGTGTGTTCCTGAAGTCTGCTGATCATCCTGGCTAGCCAAAGTGGGGAACTCGGGATTCAACAAGAGGTCTGATCTCGAAAGGTGGAGAGTGGCTGGTTTCCACAAGCACACACATAGGCGAGTTTACTTGCAAGCACACACACAATATAACAATTCTCCCCACGTGTTTCAGCAGTCTTGTTCTATGTTGGGAGTCATGACCAGAGGAGATCTGAGAACACCTGGCTTTCAGATTTGCTTTCCAGGGTCAGCAGTTTTCTGGTTTGAAGATCACCACCATCTCCTCTTCCCCCTTCTCCTCCTACTCTTCCTGTTCCCTTCTCAATAACCTCCCATGTTGGCAATACACCCTTTCCTGCTATTCTGAGCCCTCCTTGCACCAGCAGAATCAGGCAGGTGTCTGGATCACTGGCAGTAGTTGCTTTAGACTCACTGTAACGGACAAGGCAAAGGCTGACCAATAGTAGATCGTGGATGTTTTTCTGGGTGGGCAAGCTTGGACTCACCCATCGCTGCAGGCACGGAAGAGGATGGTAACCCAGATGCTGGATGAACTATGATTTGGGCTTTCAGGGTCTTTCCATGCTGCTGGAGTCACGTGTTTTGACATAGCCTGGCCCTGTTTAAGCAATCTGGGGCCCATCCCAGGGCCAAGGGTAGCACTGGAGTGTCATCAGCCTACATGAGTGACTGTAATCCTATTATACACCCAGTTTTCCTTGGGAAAGTGCAGTGTCTCCAGGGTGGCACCAAACATGTTAAAAGATTTTGAGCAAGATACAAACATTGCTAGGGAGAGCTATGGTGTAAGAAGTATGTGTCGGGGCAGGGAGGGGGGACCCTCTCCCTTGAACTTGGTTTTCCACTTTCGTTTGGCTGAAGTGATTGAAACTGACAAATCTCTCTCCACAAGATCAATTAACACTTCCCTAATGGGAAGCCCTTATTTTCCTTTTTTTTTCCTAACAGGCTGAGACTATTTCTCCAGAGAACCTCTAAGGTGACTCCATCCCCCAAAACCCCACTTACTACCAATAAAATTATGTTCAATGTGAGACCTTCAAGAAAGGTCTATGCAGTATAACCTGTCAACTCAGGGAGAGGGGAGTGGGTGCTTCAGGACACTTGACTGTCACCATGTCTTAGTTCCATTTCCTTTTGCTGTGTCATCAGCAACTTCAAGAGAGAGGAGTCTTATGATGCTTTTACAGCTCCTGGTTGCTGGCTGGCTGTGTGGGGAAGTCGGGGACAGAGCGTGAAACAGCTGGTTACATCCAAGATCAAGCAGAGAGAGGATGAATGCATTCACCTTTAATATTCCACTCGCTTCCTTATAGAGTACAGGATCCAAACCCAGGGAATATGTCCCCTACTTTCAGGCTGAGTCCTCCCACATCAGTTAACAATAGTCAAGACAACCTCCATAGACACACCCACAAGCCAATCTGCTGGAAACAACTCCTTACTAAAACTCTTCCCAACTAGGTTGTGTCAAGGCCACACGACTAACCGTCATACATCTCAGCAGCTCTGGAATCTTGTGAAGAGTTAGTGACTAGTAGCATTGAGTGAGGTCCCACACACAAGTAAGTTACAGATCCGCAATTTAAATTTTATGAGAGTTCTGAAGGGAGCCAGAACATACCATCTGTGCTAACAGTGTTTTCTGGATTCTTCCTCTGAAACTATTTGATGTTTTTGAAAGTGCATTTTGTGTGTATGAGTGTTCCCTCTGCATGCATGTATGTGTACCGTGTACATGTGCAGTGCCTGTGGAAGGTGGAAGAGGATGCCAGATCCCCTGGAACTGGAGTAACAGGTGGGAGTTACTATGTGGGTGTTGGGACTCAAACCTGGGTTCTCTACAAGAGCATAAAACACACTAAACTACTAAGCCATAGCTCCTGCCCCTATTTATTTAAAAAAAGATTTTATTTTTAAGTGTGTGTGTATTTGTGCACGCATGTGTGTGCATCTATGGAGGCCATAAGAGGGTCTAAGATCCTCTGTAGCTGGACTTATAAGTAGTTATGTGTCACCCAACATGAATTCTGGGCACCAAACTCAGGTCTTTTAGAAAAGCAACAAGTGCTCTTAACCAAGGAACCACATATTGATTAGTTTTGAGACAAGATTTTAGCATGTAGCTTAGGCTAGCCTCACCTCCAACTTGCAATACTCTTCTGCCTCCAAAGTGTTGGGGTTACAGGTGTGGGTCTCCATTCCCAGCTACCATCATTTTATTTTAAATTATGAATTGTAAAAACCAACTAAGGTGACCACTAGGCCCCTCATCAAAAAGGGGGAGGCATATCAAATTAAGACCAAAGTGTTGGGTGTTCCTGGAATGGCATTTCCCCCCCAGCGAATTGACAAGAAGAGTATTAAATGTTACATGTCACACTGGTTATTTCATCCAAGGGGAAGTGCCCAGGAGAGCAGAAGGGTGGAGTGTGGAGTGAAGCCCCAGGGTTGCAAAGCCCAGAGCTTAACCCTTTCCCTGCTGCAGCCCTTCATCCCTAGTCAGTGGAATCCTTTCTCTCCTCTCAGTCCATCTTTCTGCTTGCAGATAGCTGCTGGCTGGGCCCCTCCCCTCCCCCACTCATAAAGAGCAGGGAAAACCCAGAGTCACAGCCAGGATGAAAAGATCTATGTCATTAGATCTTGGCTCTAAGGTTCAACATGCAGTCAGTCTGCTTACACAGACAAGGAAACTCAACAAGTGGTGTATGTTTTTCTGAGCACAGAAATGCTCACCCTTTGTCTGCTCCCACGAGGGGAAGTTCTGTCCTGTCACTGCAGAGAAAGCTGCCTATCTAGACAGGGTACACTTGGGCTACACACAGCAGTTTCTCAAAATGCAGAGGTTGACACGCACCTTTCCAGGAATGCTTAGAAAGGCTGATTGTTCTGGCCATCAGGATCATGGTGCTTTGGTCACAAGCAATTTCAATGGTGTGTTGGTGTTTGATCCTTCCCCCACCCCTCAGTATTGGAAGAGATCCAGAGCCTCACACATGCTAGGCAAACACTACCAAGGAGCTACACCCCAGACCTTTCCACATTTTATTTTTAAATAGAGTTTCACTATGCACTCTGGGTTAGCCTTGAACTCACTCTGCAGTCCAGGCAGATAGTGAACTTGCAATCCCTTACCTCAACCTTCTGAGTAGCTGGAATGACAGGTCTGTGCTATAGGCCCAGGTCCAGGCACTGCTTTCTTGGAGGTGGTGGGGGTAGGGGAAAAAGGAGGAGAGGGAGAGAGAGGAGAAGGAATGTGGAAAAAGGGAGGGGGAAGAACAAAAGCAAAGCTTACACAGGAGTTCATGATGATCAGTATCTGTCTGCTGGGGGAGGGGATGAGGGACAGAGTGCTAGCTCAGAAGAAGGCATAAAACTGTAGTAAGGGGTCAAGCTGAGCATTTATCTGCCAAATCCAAAGCCAACATGATGCAAGAGGGTAAGGAAGAGCCTCCCCCAAGCCCGGGCAGCAGTGAGTGTGTCCCAGAATAGGTTTTGGGTCATGCGTTCTGCTACCAACAACAGCAACAGCAGCTGGCGGTGTCTGAGACCACTCAGGCACCATTCTTAATATCGTATATACATGACCCCATTTGATCCACGAAGCCCCATTGAGAAGTCATATAGATGAGTTATGGCCTCTGCTAGCCTAGCCCCAAGAGCTCAGGCTGGTGGCTCATTTGGAAATTGTCTTTGGAGATGTCATGGTTGCTATGTGGTCATAAGGACCACTTATCACTTTGTCACTTTGACCAGTGACCCTATAAAAGGGAGACAAGGGGGCTGAAGGTGTGACTCAGGTGGTAGTGTCCTTGTCCAGTGTGTATGAGCCCCTGCGTTTGATCCCCAACATCACATAAATCACTAACATACATAAACATTACATGGAAGTGCTAGCCTATAACACGCCAGCCTAATCCATCCTCCCAAACAGTTCAAGACAGGAAGCAAAGATACTCGCCTTCCCCAGTAAAAGGCTCTAAATCCTAACAAAACCCTAGAAAAATCAAGCTCAAAAACCACACTGCTTAGATGGCATGCCATGCATGGCCAATTAGGTTGACTTTGGTAATGTGGGACAGCTCATTCTTTAGATACGCCAAGTGAGTCTGCTAAAGGGAAGGCCACAGGGTGGATGAGGGCCTGGAGCTATCAGACAAAGACACAGGAAAGTTCTGGGTCTTGTTTGCATGGAAGAACAGCCCCATCTGGGATCAGACACTCTCCTATCCAGACAGTGGCACTGACAGGGCAGAGTAAGTGAGTGCTTCTAAACATCAGAATCCCGACTGTGGGCATCTCTGCTCAGATCTGATAATCTAGCTAGTGCGTGAGTGAAGGAATCAACACTGTGGGGGTTAATGCTGGGGGTGTGGGGGTGTGGGAATGAACAGAAAATACTTAGAGCTTTGCTGATGGTGATGGGAACATGGAGGTGCATGAATGTACATTTCTAGTCAAGGATGGGGATACTGAAGACAGGAATTGAGTCAGGCAAACTGGTTCTAACTTGCAGATGGAAGGACAGCGGCACAAGCACAGGGATGCTCAGCTGTGCACTTAGAGCACCTGGCTTCCCTTGACCTCCATATGCTGACCCTATCTGAGGCTACTTTTCCTTGGTCCCCTGGCAGGGACGCTCTGAGGGCTAGGTCACAGCCAGAACAAGCCTCTCTCTATACAGGCCATGCACCTGGCTACTGATGGTAGTTCACACCTACACCTAAAGGGACTTCCTGCTGGTCCAGTGACTGAGAATCCTGAGACTCGAGAAGAACAGAGTTTCTTTGTCCCTGCAGGTCACTGCAAAGACACCTCCCATGAATTCTGAGCAGAAGTGAATGTCATTTCCCCTCCACACACACACACAATCCCAGGGTGTCCTATGTTTGGTAGTTAATCCTTTATGCTTTGTATTAAAACTTCTGGTTACACTGGTCTGTAGTCCCTGAGTCATGACTGGACCCTGACTGGTATAGAAGGTAATTATCTCTGAAAAAGGACATAGGGGAAAAACTTGTAACACAAATTATACACATGCCTGCATACATAACTTAAATAAAGTGCGTTTAGAGCCTGAAGCCAAACTGCAAATATATATATTGTATGTATGCAATGATTAAGTCACTGGCCAAGATCAAATAGGTCATTAGAACAAGATGGAAAGACCAAGACTAATTAATACACACAACATTTCAAGTCAAAGGCAGAGGCCAAAGCATTCGATAACTGTTCTCAGACAACCCAATGACCAGTAGAGACAGAATTAGTTCATCAAAATTCCTAATGTATAACTTCATCTAAGAAGTAGCTCTAAAGTGGTTTAAAGAGGTAATGGCAGAAACAAACACAGAGGCTGGAGAAGTTAAAAGCACTGGATGCTCTTGCAGAGGACCTGGGTTCAATTCCCAGCACCCACATGATGACACGCAATCGTCTGTAACTCTAGGTCCAAGGGATTCAGTGCCGTATTTTGGCCTCCATGAGCCCTGCATGCATGTGGTGTACGTATATATATGCAGGCAAAACACTCATACACATAAACAAATAATAAATAAAATAATAATAATAAAATAATAATAAGATAATCTTTAAATCTACAGTGACAAATCCCTCTAAGGCTGAAGAAGGAAGGACTAGAAAAATGACTTAATGGTTAACAACAATTGTTATACAATCCTGAGGACCAGAGTCCCCATCCTCGCACCCACCCACATGACAGGCATCCTGCAAATGCCACTAATTCCAGTGTAGAGTGACCCAATGCCATTTTCTGGCTTCTGCTCATGCACTGACATAGACACATACACATAAGCATATAATGTAAACAAACCTTTCTTAATAAAATGAAAAGGGACGATTCGTTAAAGAGCATTATGGATAAGCCTGGTGAGCATGGCTGCACACACTTCTAGATTCTCCATCCACCTGTGAGTTCCTAAAGCAAATTCAGAGCATTGATGACAAACTAGAAGCACTGCTTTGGACAAAGGTTCATTTCAAAATAGAAAGACTTCCTAGCTCTCTAGCCAGCCCCTCTAAAGAATCCAGTGAATAAATGGGGATGATAGTCACACTTATGGCTGGAAAACTATGTATGTATGCATGCATGCATGTATGTATGTATGTATGGTGCCACTCAACAGGAGACAGAGGAGAACAATATCATCAGAACTTCTTACCTCATCACAAAGTCTAAGGCACAGTAGCGGGCTGACAAGATAACTCAGTATGAAAAGGTGCTCGACGTGCAAGTCCAATAACCCAAGTTCGATTCTTGGAACATACGTAAAGGTGGAAGGTGAAAATTAGTTTTTGAAAATTGTCATCTGACTTCTGCTCGTGCCCATACCCAATAATAGCGGACAACCACCATCTTTCCATGGGATCAGCTGAGGACACACACGAAAGTTCAAGATATGAGGACCTTTGACATATGAATTATCTTACAAAGAACTTAGTGTGAGAAGATGGTCAGAAAAAAGCACTGAGAGCTGAGATAATGATGCTCATGGTGGTTGGTGTTGGTGATAACACTGGAAAATCTTGAACAAACCTGATGCCAAATATAGAGGATTGGCTAAAGCAACCAATGAGGGGCTCAGAGTGTGAATCTATGTAGTAATTATTGGTAGCCACAGAAGAACCCTTGGCAGCATATGAAAACGTTTGTGTTACATTTTAAAGGTAAAAAAGCTAAGGTTCCCTTATGCACACAAATCGCACACTCCTACAGGACACAGATTCCCACTAATAAGGGTCCAATAGTCGATGTGGATGGAACAGAGAAAGCATTGAAGTCTCTGGTTTGAGCTTGTCCCTACGGCAATTTTTCTAGGGGAGATGATGATCTATCTGTGCAGCTGAGGTTACCCTCTTGCCTATGCCCCATGTGGGGACACAGATGTGAGCTCCTCTTCCCTCTAATATGACAGACCCACCCCCCAACCCTGTCCCAGTCCCAGTGTGGGCACACTCCTATCTCTGGCAGCCAGACCTTGCAGCCAGGATCACAGGGTGCCTGCTTTTCCAGGTCTCAATGAGCATGGCGGGACACAGCAGCACATGCGAGGGTTTGCGGATTGGTCCCTCAGAGGAATATTATCAAATGGGACACCAGCCGTGCTTGGTAATCAAACCACCAGGCACAGTAGGAAGATAGCGGCCTGGGCAGGAGAGGCCCTGGAGAATCTAGGCACTGCAGGAAGCAAGGAGTCAGGCTTGCTGACTGAGCTGGGACAGCTATCCTTCCGCACTCCTGGTTTTAAAGGGAATTTTAATTTAGCAGTGTTACTAGAGTGTGCAGCCCAGCTCCGCAGATCCCCTTTTTGCTGGTGTGTAGATAAAATGCAAAAGCCACTCACCCCAGCTGAGATCACCGTTATCTCGTGTACATAGCAAAGCAGCTGCAATTGCTGACTCAATCAGAGGCCCAGTGGGAAAACAGACTCCCTTCAGATGATCTGGCGGTTGTCTTTTAATAAGGGTTTTCCCCACAGAGGTCAGGGAGACAGAAAGAAGGAGCTGAGCATCCAGGGACAAATAACAACGGGTTTGCCACTGCCACCAGGTCTGGGGAAGAAGAAGACGGCATGGAGCTGGCTCACCAGGTCACAACCAGACCTTGCAGATGCTACAGCTGAAAGGGGTAGGAAGAGATCCCAATGGGATAGGTCCCTGATTCCAGCTGCTGCCGGGAATGGATGAGCACAGCTGGAATCAGGGCTGCAAAAGAGCCTGGGTGAGGCCCGGTCGTAAGAATCCTGCCCCCCCAATTTGTGTCCACACATAATCTCAGGGTGGCCTTATTCTAACAACTGCCCTAAGACAACCAGTGACTTAAAAGGAGAGTCAAAGACAGACATATGGAGGGAAAGGTCACACGCAGAGGGCGATGAAGGTTGGAGTGTAGAAGTGAACTTCCAGGACACCCCTCCCCCGACAGCCTGCACAAAACAGGAGAAACCCAGAGTTTCCAGGGCCTCGGTGGTCTCAGACACTGAGTATTGAGGAAGGGTATACTTCTGCCATTCAGAGCCTGGTTTGTGGTCGTTTATCACATTAACCTTAGGATCAGATGCAGCTGCCCCATCGGCCTCCCAAGACGTGGAGAGGGACCCTGAAGAGTGAGCAGGAAGGGGGTTAAGTGTTCACAGACAGTAGCATGCACAGCTTCCGTGTATATGGCAAACGGCTTCCCACGAGGGCAACAGGCTATCACCAAGCAGTTACAGGGAAAGGAGCTCATGGGTGAGCATGCTTGAAGGTGAAGCCCAGAGAGAAACTTGTATCATTATACTCAAGGGTACCATGACTAAGAGGCGGGGACTAATCTTTTTCAATAAACAGTGAGCAGCAACCCCACAATCAAGAGAATGGAGGTGCAGCCCAACCTCACGGCATAGCGCGCTAACCCTAACAACGATGAACACCAAATGGAGCAAAGATGCCAACTAAGGATTAAAAGGACTGGATCCTGGTTTAATAGGAATGATACAGGCAGCACAGGAGATAAGAAATCAAGACAAAGTGAGTCTCATCAAAATGGAAAAAAAGAATATGAGTGCATCAAAAAATACTATTAAAATGTTAGAAAGTGGGGCTGGAGAAATGGCTCAGGGGTTAAGAGCACTTGTTGCTCTTCCAGAGGACCGTGGGCTTGATTGTCAACACCCACATGGCAGCTCACACCTGTCTATAACTTCAGGGTTTCTGATACTCTCACACAGATACACATGCAGGAAAACACAAAGGCATAAAAAAAGCTAGAAAATGAATCCTCAGAATCTTAAGAATACGTTTTGAAGCCACACATGGGATAGGAGACTTGGACCTGGCCCATGTATTTCTGTAACTCATTCATAGGACAGAACAAATGCACACAGCTTTTGAAAATGGGCAGAGGTCTAAACAGATGTCCAGAAACCTAATTAGTCATTAAGAAGTGCACACCAAAACCAAAATAAGAGACTGGGGAGATGTTCACTGTGCAAGAGCGTTTATCTGCAATCATGAAGACCTGAGTGAGTTCAAATCCCCAGCACACACAAAGCCTCCTGCTATGGGTCAGTCATGTTAGGATCTGCACCTGCTCCTTCAACCTTCAAGAAGGTGGAGTGGGCAGGAAGGAGGTGCAAGGAGCAAAGGGAACTGGGACCTTTACCCATTTCTAGTTTGATGGTAAAATGGGGTGGCTATGCTGGAAGAGCTTATTAGTTCATTCAAAACTCAAAACGTGGCGTTCCCATGAGACCCAGCAATTAGATCTGTAGGGATACATCCGAGGGAACTGAAAATGCTTTGGCTACCTGAAGGCTTGTGCCTGAATGTCCTTCAAGACTTTAAAGTGGCAATAACCCATACATTCATCCGTGGACAACAGGCCAAACAAGATGTGGAATAACCATGAAATGGATCATTATTCAACCAGGAAAAGGAATGCAAGACACATGCCATGGGGTAGATGAACTCTGAAAACCTATGTCTGAGTTGAGCCCATTTTAGAGGCAGCCCAGTCCTGGCAGACATCTGGGGGAAGCTGGAAGGCGTGATGATTGCTCACCAGCATGTGCTAACTTCGTGTGGGGCTAAACACATTCTGAAATTTTACCCCCATGACGGTCCCATAGCTACACAAACACACCAACAATCCCCAGGCTGCAGACATGACAACTTTACATTCTGACTGTGGAGTGTGAATGAAAATATCGGGGAAAAACTCCAGTCTCTGGGAAATAATGCATTTCCTTACATGCAGCCTGCCAAGATCTCTATTAAAAAGTATTTGCTGAAATCTCTTCAAAGCCTTGGCATTTCCCCCAAGAGTTGGGTCGTAACCATTTGTGGCCGTGTGATTTATGTTCTTCTCAGTCGGGTCATCTGTGTTTGCTTTCCCACACAGAGTCCTCGGCGGGACAAGAAGGAGACTGTATATAATTTTTTTTACTCTTTGGAGACGCTTGGTGTGTTCGTATGTGTGCACAGATGCATGTGTGGAGGCCAGAGGTCAACGCTGGAGGTCTCCCTGCAACACTCTCACCTTACAGTTTGAGATGATCTCTCACTGAGCCTGGAGCTGATTGCCTCAACTATCTGGCCACTGAACTCTGTGATCCACTTGTCTCCACCCCTGCAGCACTGACTAGCTGAGCCATCTCCCTAGTGCCATGCACTCCTTGTTTTGGTTTAAGATTTGTTTTACTTTTGATTATGTGTATAGGGGGACTATGTATATGTGAGTGCAGTATCCACATGGGCCAGAAGAGGGCACTGGGTTACCTGCAGCTAGAACTACAGTGACCTATGAGCTGGGAGGATCCAGATCCTCTGCGAGAACAATAAGTACTCTTAGTTGTACCGGGGCTACTATCTTCTCAGGCCCCAGCATTCCCTTTGAAAACAGTAGCACTGTCTCTCTCCACCCTCTGATTGAAGCCCTCACATCTAAATATTTTATCACCTCTCAGACGATGAAATAAAATATTTTTGTTTGTAAATATCAAAGACTATTTTCAAATGTATACCACTCATGTTCTGTACATTTTAAAAGATAACTTGGTTCAAAATTAATCATCCTGTCAATGTGACTCATTCTATCACATCATAAAGGAAGGAAAACTTGCTTAGCGGTTAAGAGCCCTTGTTCCTCTTGCAGAGGACCCAGGTTTCAGTTTCAGCACTCACTTTTGGTAGTTCACGACTGCTTGAAACTCCAATTTCAGGGACTCTGACATCCTCTTCTGGCCCCCTTGAGCGCTTGCACACATGTGCACATACACACATATACACATAATAAATACAAATTAACTAAAACCACATTATATATAATAAAGATGTGATCTCAGGGCTGAAGAGATGGCTCAGCAGTTGTGAGCAAGTAGCCCTTTTGTCGAGGATCTGGATTCAATCCTAGATCCCACATAGTGTCTCACAACCACCATAGCTCCAGTTACAGGCAATCTGGTGCCCTCTTCCTACCTTTCAGGATAGCACACACATGCATATATGCGCTTGCACGTGCGCGCGCGCACACACACACACAGCACTCATGTAAAAAATAAAATAAAATTTCAAAAAGATTTGATTTCAGAGGTTCTACAGAAAAGGATTATTCATCTCCATAAGACAGGTATTTATCAAAATAGCTAAATCAGAAATGAGACCTCCGAATGCCTCATAAGGACACACCTCATTTTTGAGCAGAGAGTAGTCAGCATGAGGAGCCTTTTTTCTTCTTCCAACCTAAGACGCTTGTTTAGTTCAACACAGCAATTAAAATTTGAAGATATCTATGGGTGGGTTTTGGCTGAGAATACGTCATCTCTTTGCAGTTGTATTTGTTGCTTTGGGAGTTGAACTTTGATACTTAGAAGTCCCAGGAGCAGGGAGCAGGTACCTGGGGTTCCCTCTGCCAGTCACTTTGTAGAGGACTAAGGCTTCATTGAGAAGGGGCGTGGCCTTTCTGGGGTGCACGTGGCCTCAGTGGGAGCAGACATTCTTTCTAAGCTCTCTTCTCTAGGTGGTCTGAGCTGGTGCTGCTAGCGTCCTGGCTGCTGTGGGGTAGCTCACTGCTTCATAGGATCCATGAGGGTCCTTTGTGAGCAAGAGCCGCTGTGGAAATTTCTCAGCCAAGGAAGAGGGGCAACAGCATACGCAAAAAGGAAGAAAGTGGTAAGAAGGGAACCAAGGACAGGGGTGCTGTGAGTTTAGGAGCTGTGGTCAGAGGGGGTGTGTGTGCCCACTGAGAAGGTGATATCTGAAGGAAGCCTGAAGGGATACAGGGATCTGGGCAACTCCATGGCTGTGAGAGAGATGAGCTAGTGACACAGGAAGGGAAAAGAGCAATCACCAAGACATGCAGGTTGAAGTGTTCAGTGTATTCAGGAGGCCCTGGAGCTCTGTTATGAGGGTCAAGGAATGCTGGTTTCAGGGGAGGGAGGCTGAGGGTGCTGAAGACTTGGGGTGAGGGTCTGGAAAAGAACCAGAAAGGTTGGTGTGTGTGAAGATGTGTACCAAAGGGGACGAGTAGCCCATGCCCCTCTCTGAACCTCTCTGTCTCTACTCTGCAGGTGGTTTCCTGACCCTGAAGCCCAGCACCACTTCCTGCTAGCTCAACACCATGTCACATCTGCCTACAGAGATGGCGACATGACATCATCTCTAGAGTGTTCTGTTATCTGACTCTGCTGCCACACATTCCCCCTGCCGCTTCTGTGTAGCAATGGTCTGGAAATGGCAGGCCATAGATACCCCAGTCTTCCTCGATATGGCTGACCAGTCTTTCCAGGGCCAGAACCCACGAAGGAGGGGTGTTCTCCAATAGCAGAGGTGAGCCTGAGAATGGCGCCAAGCAGGGCTAGGTGTGCAAGGCTGTCACATGTCACATTGCAACATCAAGGAGGCACAGGCTGTGGTCTATGGCATCTAGGACAAACAGGGTCAATGGATGCCCCAGAGGGAGACTCTGAGGATCTCCATGGTTACCCGTGGAGGTGACATAGGGGGCAGAGATATGTGTTCTGAGAACATGCTGAGAAAGAAACAGGCTGTCTCCTACACAGCAAGCCACCTGCTGGGTGAAGGCATATGTGGAAGGGTCACAGACAGCCAGAAAATGCCCCAGCAGTAAAGAGGAACGCTAGGAAGGGGAACGTTCCAACAGACGACTGAACCCAATTTGTAGAGATGCGTGGGCTTCTTAGAGAGTGAGCGGGTGGTCTCTGGCAATCTTTGTGGCCTCACCTCACTCACACGGAGCCAGGAAGTTAATTCATTGAATGACAACCAGCAGTTTTACCAAATCCGAAGCAAACAGAACAGCAAACGGCACTGTGCACACAGAATCTATGTACACAGTCATCACACGAACACTTTTTGGGCCATGTGTGATGATCATAAGGTTTTGGAAAGGGGAGATTTGACTGATTATGGATGAGGAAAGCAAGGAGAGGGACTGGGTGTGAAGAAGGCCCCTCCAAGCAGAGTGGCTAGACTCCATGCTACAGAGCTACAAGAGGCCCTCGTGGCCAGAGCACACAGGACAAGAAGTGTCTGGAGAATTCCATTCCTGGGGAGACATATATAATATCCCTTCAGTCTCCATAAAGTCCTACAAATAAACCTATGTACCATCCCACCAGAGTTCACCCTGGGGAACCAATGAGATTACTGGGCTTACTCCCAGAGCTTCGATAAAGGCTTACTGACAGGAATGTGGGGGACCCTAAGACAACTGTAATAAGTCTGCACACCGTGTGAATCCTGACGTCCCCATAACTGTGTAGATGGAGCAGGCACACACCCTCCAGTTTACCTTCCCTAGCCTGTATATTCTAACACATCCTGAGATCCAAAGCCTGAAATTGTGAAGGCAGAATTGCACACAAATGGCTGAGAGAACAGGAGAGAGCAGCTGGAATCTTAGGTCAGGGTCCAGCGACCTTCTCTGAGAGAATATCAACAGTCCACAAGTCCACTCAGGGAACAGCTGATCTGATAAAGATGGAGACGGTTTTGCTCCAAGGGCCACGTCCTATGACAGGAAGATCCAGGTTGGACCGCTACAACATTGCCCCAGGTGAGCCTGTGTGGGCATGGTGGGATCAGGGAGGCTTGAGAGGCAAGTGCCAATCACTGTCCCAGAGGGGCCTGACTTGGCACAGTGGAGCAGTAATGGAAGGTGGGTATAGTAACAGAAACTGTGCCCATATGCAAGGGAACACAGTGAAGACTGTGGAGTCCAGAGTGAGTCTCAAGTCAGCAGCCCCAGCTTCTAGAACCAAGAAACAAGATAAGAAAGGGCAAGCAATTAAGGAACGAAGATGGCAAGGCCAAAACACAAACAAGCCTTTCTCTTTACCTCAGTAAATGTTTACATTCTGGAGCTGGGGGATGGCTATCTTGGTAAAATGCTTGTCACTCGGACGTGAGAACCTAAGTTTGATCCCCGAGAGAGTGTAAAGAGCCGGGCATGGTGGTGCACACTTGCAATCCCAGCACAGCACAGGCAGAGACAGAAGGACCCCCATGGCTCACTGGCTGGCGTGGCTCACCCCTGGCTGGCGTGGCTCACCCCTGGCTGGTGTGGCTCACTGAATGACTAGTTTAAGCCATCTGTTGAACCCTAGGCCAGGGAGATGTCTCAAAAAGGTGACTGTCTCCTGAGAACAACAGCCAGTGTCATCAGGCCTCCACACACGTGATGGTCTTGTCTACATGGAATATGCACATGCTTTGTCTTTGGTATTGTCCTCTAAGTAACACAGCACAAGTGTCTCTCGGGCGCCTACCTTTGTATTGGGTATTAGACGTGATCCGGAGATGGAATATCAGTGGCAGAAGCACAGCCTAGAGACAGGGCTCTCTCTGTTCCTGTGGTGTGCAGCTTGCGATAGTCTGAGGAGGTCCCTCAAGAGACCTCTAACTCAGATGAAGCTGGAGACTTCACTGCAGGAGAGAAGTTTCAGGCCTAGCCAGCATGAAGCGGAACTGAAATGTAAGTTAAAAAAAAATCTTAACACAGGTTTTAAAGCATGGGAGTTAGGATAAAATGTAGAAACACAGGCCAGGAGAAAAATCACCCTGCCCTGGCCTTGTCCCTGAACCCAGGATTTGGAAATCCACACCCCCATGACTCAAGGTAACCCGCCAAACACCACTTCCGGCTCAACAGTACTTTTCCACTAGCTCACTGTGCATGCTCCAAAACGCTAGAAAAACCCACCCTCTCCGTCCAGCCCACCACTGTCTCCGGTCCCACTCAGAGGTAGTCGCGGTTCTGTCTTTCTCCCTAATAAATCTCTTGTGTGAGGTTTGTTGCCTGGTGTGACTTTGTGGTATTCCTCTGCTCCTGATTGCTAAGATACCCTTGTGCTGGACACCCTTTTATAAGATGTACCTAAGCATGGCTGTGGGCTCATCAAGCTCCCCTCTGTACAGCTACAGAGAAGATTCTAGAAGCTTTGGGAATTATGTTCAAAAAGCTTCTAAGCCCCTCTCCTTTATCTCTCTCACTCTCTCTCACTTTGTTGTTTAAATAAAAGAGGTGCTAGGAGAACTCAGAGGATGTGTCAGCTAGGATTGCAATCTGATAAGGTAAAGCCATGGGCCTCAAGGGTCACATAATGATGTGAAGACACTGTCTTCCAGCCGGCTGGAGAGATGGCTCAGTGATTCAGAGCACTGACTGCTTCTGCTGAGGAACTGACTTTGGTTCCCAGCACCCACAAGCCAGCTCAAGACATCATAACTCCAATTCTGGTGCCCTCTTCTGGCCTCATGTGCCAGGTAAACACATGGTACACTTGCATACATGCAGATAAACACTCATACACATAAAAAAAGAAAAGAGCCTTAAAGATATTATCTTCCTTTGTAAATGTGGGTTCTTGTGAGATTCCTGGGTAAATCCCAGGTTTGTACCTGGGAAGAGAGAAGAGCCACACTTTGTCATGAACACTGAGGCCTTAATGAGCATCCATTGCTATTTTAATATCTTTTTTAAAAGTTATTTTTATGTGTTTGCTCATGTGTTTGTGTGAGTGGAAAAGGTCAGACAGAGGGCATTGGCTCCTCTGGAACTTAGGGTGGTTGTAAACTGCCCAATATGGGTGTTAGGAACCAAAACCAGGTCCTCTAGAAGAACAGAAAGTGCCTTTAACCACCAAGAGCCATCTCCAGTCCCTTGCTTTTATTTTTTAATTTTTCAAACTTTAACTTAATTTTTTTGTGTGAGCGTTTTGCCTGCCTACATGTCTGTTTATGCACCCTCTGTATGCAGTGCCTATGGAGGCCAGAAGAGGGTATTATTAGATCCCTTCTGGAACTGGACTTACAGATGATTGTGAGCCGTTGTGTGGATGCTGGGAATCAAACTCAAATCTTCTGAAAGAGCAGCTAGTGCTCCTAACCACTGAACCACCCCTCCAGCCTCTTGCTTTCATGTTCTTATCTGAAACATCTCCATATGAAAGGAATATCAATTTCTATCAATTGTGCTGGAATCTCTAGTGGCTTCAGCCAGACTCAAGTGAGGGCTTCTTTTTCTTCCTGTGTCCCTTTAGTTTTCCATCTTTCTATGCTGTCTCAAGATGTGACTCAGATGCTGGGCAGTGGTGGTGCATGCCTTTAATCCCAGCACTTGGGAGGCAGAGGC
>LOJH01017461.1:0-18039 GCA_001685095.1 Ellobius talpinus
CATTTATTTAAAACATGATTGACAGAATACAGACAATTCTCCTGTACCAGATGGGTTTATTAGAGAAGGGGTGGGACTGTCAGAGAAGGGCAGGGCTGCCAGAGAAGGGGTGTGGTGTTGTGGAATATTATTTTAACTAGGAGAAGCTATGCTACATTTATTTATACTGCAAAAATATTACTTTAGCCGTATAAACGCGTGTTACATTTGCTTATGCTGCATTTGCTCAGTGACGGAAAGATGTGTTGCTGTTTCACCTTGCCCGCATAATGGACCCGATTGGTCTAATAAAAAAGCTGAATGGCCAGTAGCCGGGCAGGAGAGGGATAGGACAGGGCTGGTGGGCAGAGAGAATAAACAGGAGAGAGAAGAGGACAAAGGAGAAAGAGAGGGACACATGTGGGGCCAGAAGCCAGGTAGCCGCCAGCCCCACCACACAAGAAGCGGTGACAGGAAGAGATACAGAAAGAAGGAAAGGTAAAAAGCCCCAAGGCAAAACATAGATGATGAGAAAAAGATCAAGTTATAAGAGATAGTGGATCATGCATAAGACTGAGCATTCATAACTAACGAGTCTCTATGTCGTGATTTGGGAGCTGGTTGGTGGCCAAAAAGAAAGCCTGCTATAGTGGGGTTCTAGAAAAAGGGTTTCCATAAAATCCATGGCTCACCTCTGATGTTCCTGATGTAGTTTGAATGTGAAATGTCCCCAACAGGTTCATGTGTTTGAACACTCAGACTCTGGCTGCTTTAAGAGGCTTTAGAACCTTCAGGACATAGGTCCTTACTGCCTAATGTAGGTCCCTAGGGGAGGCCTAGAGTGTAACAGCCCAGCCCCACGTCTAAGCCTGGGTTCTCTGCTTCATGTTTAGCCCTATCATGTAACCGGCTGCCTCATGCTTTGACAAGGCCATGAGCTAAGTTGTCATCCTTACAACACCACCATGATGAACTGTTTCCTGGGAACTGTGAGCCCAACTCTCCTCCCATAAGTAGTTTCTGTCAGATAGTCTGTCACAAAAATGAGAAAGGCACTAATATACTCCTTAAGCGACTCACTATGCCTGAGGATGCTTGAGATGCAATCCCAGCAGATCCTCGGCACTTGTGCCACAACACAGTCTCCCGACACCCTCTGCAGTTCTCACAGGAGAAATTGGCAAGTCACAAAAAGGTGAAATAATTTTTAATGGTTTATCATCATCATCCATCATCATCATCATCATCATCATCATCATCCTGACTACAGTTTCCCCTCCCTCCTATCTTCCCAGTTCCTCCCCCACCTTCCTGCTGCCCTCCCCATCCACTCCTCCTCTGTTTCTATTCAGAAAAGGGCAGACCTTCCATGGGTATCAACCAAACACGGCACATCAACTTATAGTAAGACTAGGTACCTCCCCTCCCTTGTATTAAGGCTGGGCAAAGTGACCCAGTATGAGGAATAGGGTCAGCAACAGCATCAAGAGGGTGGCATCTCATGACCCTGTTTATGTAACAGCCGCAGGCAGAACCATCTCCCACCCATTCTGCCTAAACCTTAAAGTCTTGGCACCTTCTCCTTGACCCATGCTCCAGTAGAAACCCCCTCACCCATGATCATGCAAGCAACTCCAATTAAACTAAATGAACAAGTAATTAACTAATTAAACAAATAAAAATATGAAAATAATGGGGGGTTTTGGAAAGTAGGGGTTCAACATGGTAGGGGGAGTAAGAGAAGGTAATAGAGGTGAAAATGACTTAAAATACATCATAAACATGTCAGAGAGTGTCAAAGAGTAAGAAAAAGAATTTCTTCTCATAATTAGGGGATTTTAATAAGTAATTTCACCAGTCCACTCAACTGGTTAATTGATCCGTTTCTTATTTTCCATATTTCCATGTTGGGGTGGGAGTGCCTTTAGTCTCTCTTTAGTTGGGAAAGGGCAGCCCTAAAGTCTTTTTTCTGATATGCCAGGCTGGGAAGGATTTGCAAAGAAGCCCTTGCATCCACTGCAGCATAGCCTTGCCAGGGCTGCCTGGAACTCAGAAGAAGCGGTGAAGGTGAGTGCTGACTTACATTTCTCCAACACCCCATCCTTAGTGCATCAGGAGGCCAGTCAAGTAATAGTAATTGGATTTGACTCTGCTGGTGTTTCCACTGTGCCCGAGAGTTCTATATGATGCAGGTTCTCACTTCAGGTGACCCGGCAACCAAGACAGCCCCAAACAGATGGCTGGCACTGAGTAAATAATAAATAGTTGAAAAATAAACAGATAAAGGACTGAGTGAACTTGGAAAGCAAATTGCAGTATTAAATTTTTCATTAGGAAAAAAAGCACTGAGTGTACCTTTCCCAGAACGCAGCAGTGGACACATTATCTTTAAAGAATCCAGTACAAAGTGACGTCATCATTCCTTTCACGGCTCAATCTCTCCACAGAGAGAGACATTAAGTGACTGAGCAGAATAAACACAGTGTATACGGTGAGATACAGCGGAGACCCTGGCATCAGATCCAGACTTCACAATCTACTTCCGCATAGCTCATTCATTTGAACTTTGTTAAACTAGAAAAAGAAAAGCTCAAAGAAACTGGATTTATCTGATCTTCCTCTGGGTTCTCAGCTCTCTGTGTATGATTGATGCTTGATTATCCAGAGTTAAATTGAGCAAGGAATAAACAAATCCCAGGTAAAATTATTTTCCTTTTAGTCAATTAATGAATTCCTTGTCAACTTTTGCCAGAGCTAGTAATTGTTAAATTGATTTCTTTGAGTTCATTTCTCAGCTCCGAGGATAATGAGGTCAAAAATAGGCCAGAGAAAATCAGAGCAGGAAAGTAAAACCCATCAGAGTCTGGATGTAGACAACCATTGCACTCGTCCTTAGAGGGCACCCAGGGAGTTCATAAAAACATCTCTGTGTTAGGCTGAACGGTGTCCTAACCATAGAGCCATGTTGTGTCACTTTCTCATGGCTGTGACAAAATACCTGACCAAAATCATAATAATAATGATAACAGTAACAATAACACTCAAGGAAGGGTTGATTTGGGTCCACAGTTTGAGGGTACAGCCCACCACAGCAGGGAGGTCATGGTGGTAGAGGATCAAATGGCTGGTCCCATTGTATTCACAGCCAAGAGGTCGAGAGAGGTGGATGCTGGTACTCAGTTTACTTATTTTTAAATCCAGTCTAGGGCCCCAGCACATGGGATGGTGCTGTCCACATTCAGGGTGGATCTTCCCTCTGCAGCTAAAGCTCTCTGAAACCACCTTTACAGACATGCATGGTGGTATTTCTCCACTATCCCAAGTTGACAATCAAGATTAGCCACTACATATATAGCCCTAATCTGGGACTATATGTGCATAGCAAAAGGGGTGGGGGGGCTTTGCAAGTGAAATTGGGGATCTTAAGAAAGAAAAGGGTCTTGGAGTATCCAAATGAACCCTAAATGTACTTATCTGCACTTTTTTATGAGGGAGACAGAAGGGGAGTTGTCACAGAGCGGGGGAGGAAGGGGGATGGCACAGCAGAGGGAGATTTGAAGATGCTGGTCAATGCCCATGCTTGAAGTGATGAAGCCACGAGTCTAGGCATGCAGGAGCTACCAACAGCTGAATGAGAAAGGATGGGCTCTGCCCTAGAGCTGAAGGAGCTTTGCCCTAGCAGCACCTTGATTTGTCTCCGTGATACTAATTCCTGGGAGTTTGGAATTGAGAGGATAAAATCCTGTTACTACCAAGTGTGTGACTGTTTATTGTAAGAGCCCCAGGAAACTAATAATTCTCTAAGCGCCTGGTCTCCATGTGTGTCGACAAGGGTTTCTGCCTATGGAACCTGTCTTGGCTACTTTTCTACTACTGAGACAAAGCACTATGGGCAAGGCAACTTATGGAAGAAAGCATTGAATGGGGGCTCACAATTCCAGAGGTTTAGGACTATGACCATCACGGTGGGGAGCAGGGCAGCAGGCCAGTGTGGCACTGGGGCAATATCTGAGAGCCAGTACCTGATTCATAAGTACCAGAGAGAGGGGGTCAGGGGAGAGAGAGGTGGGAAAGCGGGGAGGAGGGACTTAGGTGGGAGGGAGGAAATGCTAACTGGGAATGGCGTGGGCTTTGGAAACCTCAAAGCCTGCCCCCAGTGATACACCTCTTCCAATAAGGCATGACTCCTAATCCTTCCAAAACAGTTCCACCAAGTGGGGACCAAGCATTTAAATATATAGCCTATAGCCTACAGGGGCTATTCTCAACAAACCACCACAGCACTCTTGAAGCTTTGCTTCTCTTTTTCTCTCCCTCTCCTTCTCTCTCCCTCCCTCCCTCCCTCCTTCCCTCCCTCCTTCTCTCATGCATGCGTGCGCTCTCAGATACTATTCCAGTACATAACCTCACACTTACTGCATATACCACTTTTAGCTTTCTCTCCCCCAAATTCCCCCATTGCATCTTTAACCTTTAATGGAATGGTCTTTGGAGATAGCTAGGCTATGATGAGATGATGAGTTTAGGATCTTCACTGAGAACAGGAAGAAATGCTAGGCCTTGCTTGATTTTGCTTGATTTTTGGTGATGCTTTCTCTCCTTCCAAGTGTGGCTCAGTCAGGAAGGCCATGTGCGCATGCAGCAAGAAGATGGCTACCTAGAAGCTGGAAAGCAAGGCAACTCCTGTGGAGAACCAAGGGGACGGCTACTTTGTTACCTGGTGACTTCAGAACTGTGTCAAAAAGCAATGTCTTTTGTTTAAGTCATTCTGTTGGTGATATTCTGTTACAACAGCTGACATGTAGGGAAACCCTTGTGACATTGGAGGATGAATGGTTATAGCCTCAAAGAGGGGATGGATGGCTTTCCCAACATGGTGAGGAGATCTATGCCTTGAGACTGCCTATATCCCAAGTAACCGTCAAGGCTCAGGGAGCAATGAAGATATGGAGGTGAAGGATGACATAAAGTCATACTAGGCCTGGTGTGCCCAGCAAAGGTCACAAGACACAGTCTTTACTCTTGACTAGAAAATGCAAAGCCACCATGTGGTTACTCAGACATCCATGCCACAGGTCTCAGTGGGAAGTGTGACTGACTGGCACACACAGGCTTGGGTTCCATTTTCTGTGACTGTCACAAGCGTCCTGCATTACTAGAGACAGGGCAAGCAGATGTTCATTGTCTACAGGAAATATTCTAACTTCATGATGGGTTGAGAGTCTTGGGATCTGGATTAAGTTGTTTTAAGGAAAGGACAATATTTTTGTTTGCTTTTTCAAGACAGAGTCTCAAATATTCTAGGCTGACCTCAAACTTGGTATGTAGTTGAGGATGGCCTTGAGGTCATGATCTTTCTGCCTTCACTTCCCAAGTTATTCAGATTACACGCATGTGCCACCATACCCAGCTTGGAAATGTGTATTATTATTATTATTATTATTATTATTATTATAATACTCAGCTTATGGATATAGATCTCTCCCTGTATTCTACTGTGTATCTCATCATCCGGATTCCTTGGGCAACTCTGTGCTGTCCAAAGCCACCCTAGAACTTGTGGGTTTTGATCTAACTGGATACCTAGCTCCTCCGCAAACCTGAGACAGCACACGATAATCTCTTCTCGGTAAGAAATCCACCTTGCTGCTACTACTCAGAGCAGTCTCCCACTTACACACCAGTCTTTTTCATCTTCTTGCTGCAGTCATGACTGTTTGCCTACTATACTGCAATATTCGGCGCATGTCCCTCAGCTGATCAGGATTCTGAACTGCAGAGGCTCGCTGAATGACTGGAGATTTCATGGCAAAATCCTGGGTTCTGGCAGTTCTAAGCAGACTAGGCTAGGATGTCGGTCCTGATATTCACATTAGAGAGTCAAGTCAGGGCAAAAAGCAGAGAATGGAGATTTATCCGATGTGGCCTCATTGGGAAGAAGAACAAATAAAAGGGTGCAGTGACCCCAAGTTTGTCTTCAGGGTACCTCTATGAACTTTAGGTTTGATAGAGGAAGAGCTGGGGCAGGGAGGAAGAGGTATGTATGATTAGCAGGCGTGGTCAAGGTGGGGTCTGATGATCGCTATCTCAGCTCTGATCCTACAAGGTGCGCCATAGAAGTAAGTCCTTGCTTGTGGTGGGGGCAAGCTGGTTCTCAGATGATTGTTCCCACTCCAGGGTGCAATGTCACCCTCATGGATAATTGGTTTCTTCTAGGAAAGTGTGTGGTCTCTCCTCTGAGGTTCAGATGCTCTGAGAATCCGAGGTACAGGAGAGGTTAAGGACAATGACCTACTTCTGTGCCATCAGCTAAAACGAAGGAGACAGAGCCACTCAAAGAAGCCCAGATATGAAACGTCAATTCTGCCTTTAGTTATCTTGGGAGCCCAAGTGAAGAGGTAACGATTTTCAGTAAAACCATTTTCTAAGTGGGCTTCATCCTTGGCACTCCCCTCACTTTGGATTCTGTCCCCTCCCCCCTCCCAGTTCACCCCAGTGCACCCTAATATCTTCACCTTGGAGTGTTTTCAGTGCTGGCTTTGTGGGTTTTAGCCAGAAACAGGCTCCAGCCAGCAAGGGGAGGCAGGGAACTACTGCCCCAACAGTTTCTTTGGAAGAGGTGGGTCTTAATTTGAATCCTCAAGTAGAGGAGAGGTTTTCTTAATACACACTGCACTTTGCAAACAGACCAGCCCTCTGGAGGCTCTCAATGACCTTCCTCATTCACAAGGCAGGATCCCTTTCAGCGAAAATCTGATGGAACAAGTTCTCATTAACATAGGCTTCATTACTCTGGAACTGGGGAAAATATTTATAGCCCACATCAGGAAGCATGCTACCATTTACAGAGCACTCAGTGGCTCACATCATGCAAAACCTGTTTTTCCTTAGCACAGTCTTTTCAGGTACATACCAACCCCAGTCTGAAGAGAGGAGAGGATGTGGTAATTACTTTTTTCATCCCTACGACCAAATACCCGACAAGAAGCAACTAGACTGATTTTGCCTTGTGGCTGGAGTATAGAATCATCTTGGTGGGGAAAGCATAGTGCAGGCAGATCTCAGGCAGAAGGAAAATGAAATTGCTCGCTCATATCTTGGTGGGTCAGGAGACACAGGAAGCAGAGCTTTGGCATGCTGCTAGCTCTTTCTTCTTTTTCTTCTTTGGTCTGGGATCCCAGCACACCTGGATGGTTCTGTCCACTTTCAGGGTGGGTCTCCCTGGCTCAGTGAATGCTTTCTGGAGACACGTCCCCCCCCACACACATAGAAATGTGTCTCACAAATAACCTATGCATTTACTTTTTAAAAAATATTTATTGCATTTATTTATTTATATGTATTGTGTGGGCATGCAGATGTGTGGTGGTCAGAGGGCAATTTTTAGGGGTCAGTTCTCTCCGTCCACTATGTGGGTATCATGTCATCAGGCTTGGTGACAAGTGCCCTTATCCACTGAGCAACATCACAGACCCTAGGCAGTTCTGAATTTAATAATTGACAAATAAAATGAACTACCATGGAAGGGAATTTATTTAGCCCTGTCTCTGGTCCTCTGTTAATTCTATATCTTCACTAAACCAGAGATGGTTGTAAGGGATTGTCCAGTCAATTAGGCATCATTTAGTTGCAGACCTCACTTTTCCTTGATTTTCTATAAGCTTTTGCTGGAGATAATAAGATTGAAAGCAAATTATATTAAGCAAGTTGGGAGAGGTAAAGAAGATGAAATTGGGAATTTTAAATTGATTAAGTGAATAAACTTGGGAAGATTGCTATAGGCATCATCTGTAAACTGAAAAGAAGCCAGGGAGAGAAAGATGGCTCAGGCTGTTAATTTTGAGACACTGCCCAGCCTTGGTTGGCCGGGAACTCACAGAAATCCACCTGAGTGCTGAAAATGGAGGTGTGTACCACCGTAACGAGTCAGTTGCCAAAGTGCTTCGCACATAAGCATGAGGACTCACGCTCCATCCCCAGAATGTACAGGGAAAACAGGCCAGTGTGGTGGTGTGCATGTAATCATAGGGCTGGAGAGGCAGAGATCAGTGGATTCCTGTGGCTCTGGGCCAGCCAGGCTTACCTGATCTGTAAGATGCAGGTAAAAGTGGCCTGAGCCAATAAACAAGATGGAAAAAGATTGAAGAAGACACCCAAGGTTTACCTCTGGCTTCCAGATGAATGTACACACATGTGAGTGCACACACACACACACACACTAATAAAATCCCAGTGGTATTGATGAGCTAACAAATCAGTGGAGCCAAAAGATTAGTCAGTCAACTGAGATAATTATTTTTGTTGATATGCTAAAGAAAACCCTCAAAGGCCCTTTATCATGCAACACTTAATTAGCCTGTCTTGAGTTCGTGTATACTTGAGGGTAGTAAAAATTGGATTTCTTTGACATGCAGTCCATTACTCAAACTTTTTATTGATTTTGTCTGGTCTCACACCCAGTTAGTTCTTATAAAGTGACACTTGATTCTATTTCTCTGCTTGGCTCTGCTCAAACAGCAGCACACACACAGACAACTGACTTGATCAAAAAAAGCCCAAATCCCCAGCTTTCATAGAAAAATAGAGATGCCTTGCCCCATGCAGTGGAAAAGAATGGTGCGGCCATTCATCTTCTAAAGAAAATTGAAGGGCTCAAAGCATCACATGCCATGAATTATAAAAGAGCCCAATCTTGGCTTATAAGATTTTAGGCAAGACACGGAAGGGTGAAGAGTGTTGCAAAAGGGAAATAAAAGGGAAGGGTTTTTTAACGGAAGAAGACTTATTTTTTTAACAACAACAAAAAAATCTGTCTTTTCTGAGAGATTTCCTGAAGCATAAGAGTATGAAATACAAAAGAAAGATTAAGAGGATTGTGTTTAAGATAATAGATCATTTGCTCAGGGTCGGGGTCACATGGATTGGGGGAGGGGGAGGAGAGGAGCGGGAAGAAGAGGAGGGGAAGAAAAGTAAAGGGAGGGAGGGGAGAGAGGAAGAAGGGAAAAAGACAATTGTTTGTGTGAAGTGGAAGATAGCAGAGGAGATTGGATACTTTTCGGGCCCACCTGCTCCAGTGGGTCCCTCCCTAGCCTTGGTCACAGGGCCAGGCACACCAAACAGTGATCAAAACCCCATTTAGCTGCAAGATTTGTCTTCGTGTTTAGTAGTCTTCCTCTGCCTCATTTGCATGCTGTGAGCTTCCTGGGATATACAAAATTCTCCTTAGACAAGTCATAGTGCACTTCTGTTGCTCTGCCATCTAAGAAGCTGAGGCAGGAGGATTCCTTGAGCCCACTTTGGGGAGCAGCCTGGGCAGTAGAGCAAGATCCATCTCTTGAAAAATATGTAAAATTAAAATCTTTTTAGCTGCTTCCTGGAGTTTAACCCTGACATTTTTTTCTAGGGTGACAGATTTTCACGAGCAGGAGTGGAGACTAAGAAAGGCCTGGAGAGCAGGTCTGCCAGCCCTGGACCAATAATGGCATGACAAGTGCAGTCTGCATGGAGTACTCTATCCGCTGAGGCAGCAACAGCGGCTCCTTGGCTATGAAGGATGCTAACACAGGAGTCCTTCTTCTCTAATAGTGACCACTATGGACTTGTTGGGGACTGTGGACCCCCAGACCCTGAATTTCCTGTTACCCCCTTGCCTGCCGGAGTAAACAACTTGTTATGCTTGCAGCTGCTCTGAGCAAAACAACTTGTTTTCCTGTGCTTGCAGCTGTTCTGAGCATGAGACCCTCAGGAGTCCCTGAGGGCACGGGAATGGCTTCTGGTGGCTTGCAGCTCAAGGATCCCGAGAGCTAGGGTGTCAGGGAAGGCACTATATAAGCTGCCCTGGAAGACAATAAAGTTGGCATTCTTGGGGAATTCAAGGATGTCTCTCTGTGTGTGTCTCTGTGTGTTTTAATCTCCAGCCCCTTGCCCAGCTTGCAAGCCGGACTGCAGCATGTAGTACTTAGAACAGGCACAGAGCTCTACACAGACTTGCTATCTCCACCTAATTTTCAAGGTCACCAATACATTGTTCTTGCAGTATGTTCTGCCCTTTGAACATCCCTCTTCCCTGGTAAACAACAAGCTCCAAACCGACAGATGTGTTGCTAAGTGTCTCCCACAGTTGAATGTGATTTCAGTTCAGCTCAAGAGTTGGTTAATTTTCAGATTCTGCCTGGACGTGCTTAAAATCCTAGCACTTTGGAAGTTGGAGGCTGTAATAGTGCAACTTCTAAGCCCAGCCTGGGCTACATGATAAGTTCCGGGGCATCCTGGGCTACTGAGCAGAACCCTGCATCAAAAAAAAAGAAAAAAAAACAATAAAACCAAAACAAACAAAAGTTCGCATTCAGACTGCCTAGGTCTGGTAGGGTCTGAAAGTTCACATGCTACTAAGGTGACAGCGATATTGCTGGCCCAGGACTGTGTGTGACTTTGAGTAGCAGGCTTCTAGTCAAGGGGACCCTGTGGTCAGTTTCCTTCATTTGTAGTTGTGAGATAGGCTCTCTCATTGAACCCAGAACTTGTTGGGTCTACTAGAATCAGAAACTCCCAGGGTTCCTCCCGCCTCTACCCCACCTCCACCCCCAGACTGGGGTTATAGGCATATTCCACTGTGCCTGGCTTTTTAAGTGGGCTTCAGGGATTGAATTTAGGCCCTCATGATTGCAAGGCAAGGACTTTGCTAACTCAACTATCTCCCCTGCCCCTATCCCAAATGTGGATAATTGGTTATCTTTTTCAGAGTTTAGTGACACACAAGCATATGCCGTGAAATCTGTAGAACTAGGTTTGCCGGGGAGCTTGTTCTCTCCATGTATAGAATGAGGTGGAAAGAAATGAGAACGTTTGTTGGTTAACTATAAATGACTAAGTGCTTTATAAGTATTTATTTGTAGCACAAATTCTAATTGTTCTTAATAAGAAAAACCTGGAGTCAGATATAGAGGTTAATGGTTAATGCTGAAGGATCAGAGAAGCAGAGCAACCAGCCGCTAGAATTCTTACCTCTACCAATGCTCAGACCAAAGAGGCGAGCCTATCTCTACAAATCCTCAGACTGCATCCATCTCTACGAATCATCAGACTGCATCCAAGCCCCTGTCTCCTCCCACCTTATATTCCTCTCTCTGCCCAGCCATGTAACTCCTGTCTCCACCTCCCTAGTGCTGGGATTAAAGGTGTGTGATCCCAAGTGCTGGGATCACCTTTGTGTGAGCTCTGTTTCTCTTTTAGACATTCAGTCTCTTGTAGCCCAGGATGGCCTTGAACTCACAGAGATCCATCTGTCTTTGTCTCTGGGATTAAAGGTGTGTGCCACCACTGCCTGGCCTCTATGACTAACTAGAGGCTTAGCTCTGCACTCTGATCTTCAGGCAAGCTTTATTTGTTAAATTACAACCAAAATGTCACTACATGATTAATCTGTAATCCCTCTCAGACATTTAAGAATGTGTTTAATAGGAGGATTTTCTGTACCTGTCCTATAAGGGAGGAGACACTGGTCACATCTAGGGGTGCACTGAGCAGCCCCTGGGCTGTATTTTACAGATGGGCAGGATGGTGTGCTTACAGGTGGTTTGTCAAACTCTACCTTCTTACTCTGGGATTTATTTTCTCACATGATAGCCATAGACTCCTTGGGCCTACTGAGGTCTGTCCATCCATTCCCTTTATTCTCATTGTTGTTGTATGTCATTATGGATACCTTTCTCCCAAGACCTGGCTTTTCTCTTGAGCTTGTCCTTCAGAGTCCTCATCTGGCTTTCTTTGCTCCACACACTGACAATTTTAGAGGAAATGTTAGGGGGAACATTTGTCCTTGAGTTCTTTTGTGGCTATTGACAAACAACCTCTGATTTCTGTGTCCCAGACATAATACCAAGAGTGACAAACTATGGCCATGACCTCTGTCCTCAGACTTAACTTTGGCTATGAGATAAAGAGAGGATATGAGGTATGGGTCATGTAGACACATGATGTGGATACTGTTCCTGTTCCTATTTATTTATTTATTTATTTATTTATTTATTCTCTCTCTCTTTCTCTCTCTCTCTAGTTTTTTTTCAGAACAGGGCTTCTCTGTGTAACAGTCCTGGCTGTCCTGGAATTCACTGGCCTCGAACTCACAGAGATCTGTCTGTCTCTGCCCCCAAAGTACTGGGATTAAAGGCATGTGCCACCACTGCATGGCCTGTTCCTCTTTATAAAGACACTCCAGATATGCTGGTGACAGAAAAAAGTGTGACAGCTGTCACTTTATTTAAAATTAACAATCTATCTAAATCCCTACTGGAGCTTGCTGCTTATTCCTTCACTTTATCTTTCCATTGTGTAAGAGGAACGAGGCTGGAAGAATTGATCACCATTGTAGGGTAGATCCCAGTCAGCCTCATGCAGTTACAAATCCATTGTGTAAATCCTATTGCCTGGCTCACAGTTGCTTTAGGAGCACAGGTCTGAGTTTTCTGACAGTGATCAAGGGTTGGGCATGTTGTTCCTGGCTAGGCCCAGTCAGTGACATGCCTTCTCTCTCTCCAGAGTCAAGGAGTGAACCATGCAGCCCTCTTTCTCCAGGGTAGCTGCCCTGAAACCTCGAAAAGGCCGCCTTCAGCACCAGGCAGAGTAGAGTGAGATCTTGGGTCATGAAGTTATTCTCGGTTGATCAACAAGAAGCTTCCTGAAGGTCAGCTTCCTGATAGGATGCTGAGAACATCCTGAGGGATAATCCAGATTTCCAGACTTCTGTTATGAAAAAAATATTTTGCTCGCTCCTTTATTTAGCAAATGTTGTTCCAGTATCTACTGTGTACCTGGATCAGTACTAACTGCTGAGAATACAGTACCACTTGCGCTCCTAACTCACACAGATCGAAGTGGAAAGAGATAACATCAATTCATTGCAGTAAGTGTAAGCAGAAGATGTACATGAAAGTATGTATATAGCAGTATGATGGAACTGTTATGATTAAGCACATAGGTTTTACAATGATGGAGGCCAGCTGTACTGTGGTTCTCTTACCTATCTGAGAATAGTTTCTTTTCCTCGTGGTGGTGCCTGGGAAGGTTGACTAGCCACAACAGTCTGTTTCCTCCTAATTTTAATGGAGGAAAAGGCAGGGCCCCATGGAAAAGCCTCAGAATCTCGCTGTATGTATTTGTTTCCCACTTCTCTTCTGTCACCTCTCCTGAGTCACATTTTTGATCCCAAATTCAGCAACAGAGTTTGTGATGGTACCCTGATTGTCAGCTTGACACGATTTAGGACCACATAGGAGACAAACCCTGTGGTCTATCTGTGTAAAAGTTTTCAGAGACATTTGGCTGAGGAGGCAAACCACTCTTTAAACTGGGTGCCAGACAGGATGAGGAAGGAGAAATCCAGCAGAGACTCAGCATCCACCTTTCTCCACTTCCTGGCTGCCAACTCGGGGTGACTGGCTGCTTCTCATATGGCTGTCACCATGCCTTCCTCCCTGTGAGCCTAAATAAAACTTATTTCCTTTAGATGCTGTCTTAGTTAGGTCTCTTTTGTTGTGAAGAGATACCATAACCATGGCAACTCTTCTAAAGGAAGAAAAACATTTAATTAGGTAGCTTACATTTTCAGAGGTTCAGTCCATTATCTCATGGTGCAACATAGTGGCGCACAGGCTGTCATGGTGCTGGAGAAGGAGCTGAGAGTTTTACATCTTGCAGGCAACAGGTAGCGAACTGAGACACTGGTCGGTGTCTGGAGCATATATGAAACCCAAAGCCCGCCTCCACAGTGACACACTTCCTTCCACAAGACCACACTTACTCCAACAAGGCCACACCTCCTAATAGTGCCACCCCCTTTGGGGGGCATTTTATTTCAAACCACCACAGATGCTCTTGTCTGGTATTTTGTCACAGCTGTGAAAAAAAACCAATTCATACCCTAAATACCAGTCAGTTCCCATGTCACAAACACCGGCTAGTTAGAAAAATATCTGTTAAAAAAGTCCAAGTTTTCATGTAGTGAAGGCTGGCCTTCTACTCTGAGTGCTTGTCTCCCTCTCCCCATTGCTTCCATCACTGACATGCTACCATCATGCTTTGCTAGAAAAGATTATTAACTCACATATGAATTATGAGTCAGAACTTGATATTCTCACATGACTGTAAAAGCTAGAAGAATCTGGAATGCCAAGCAGTTTCAAACTATGTAACTACAGTCACAACAAAAAACAGATTTCTGAACTCAATCCTCTATACATTCATTATACATGTATACATTATACACATATGTATATATGAGAAACCTGGGCTTGGGCACCTTTCAGAAGCACCATGGCAGAGTCTACTGTGAGGACAGGTCCTTTCAGAAAATGCCAATACCCAAGCATTTGCTGTTGTAGATCAAGCAGCCAATAGCTTCATGCCCACAGACACTTCGGGGGAGAGGGCTGGAGGGAAGAAAAAAAAAGCAAGACAAAACTTTCAACCTGAAAGTGACAAAATTACAAACATGTACCAACTCTCACAAGTCAGTCACATGAACTGAGTTTACAGCAGAGCAACTGGACGAAGGTTTTGTCTCAGAATGGGCCACAGAGGAAGGCTGTCGCTTTGAGTTTTACAATGGTAAGGACGCACCTTTGCTTATCTGACCAAGAAGTTGCTGTCTTCTGTTACCATGCCTGGCACGATATGCCATAGCTGTTACCTTTAAGCTGGGAACAAGCTGGTTCTAATCTGTGCACACCATGCTGCCTTTGGGCTTCTGACCAGAAGAGGAGAACCTTGCCACCATTTCAGTCTCTCTCTTTAAATCCCCCCTTTATTCTCTCTTCTCTATTAGTAATCTGCAATGTGATGCAGAGAGAGAGCCCCTCATCCTCAGATGAGGCCACTTATTAATCTTTCATAGTTTTCATCTCTTTCTCTCCCAGTTCTGCATTTTGAGCCATTTCTTCAAATCAATTCTTCAGTTCAGTAGTTTCTGGTTTAAATTGGGCTTAAGCTGCAGTTTGGAGCCCCTTTACATTTTATGATCTCTTTAGGAGTGGGGATATTTCCTGCCTATGTCTATTGCCTTCACTCTTTTGTTCAGATATTAAACCTCTTTTATATCTTCAAATAATTAAACCTTACTCAATGCTTTTTGTGTCATCAATATTTAAACACATTCTGGATTTGATGTTTCTGCACCTTGTAGCCGCTGGGCACCTGTGTGTGGTGGTGGCTTGTTCTTTGTGGCGTGTGACTCAAATTTGTAGTTACTAGGAGTTATCCTTGGAGGATCGATGGGTAATTCCTTCTGAGTTTTCTAGAAAGTGTTTATACCCTCCCTCTTTCTTTTGTGGTACTAAGAATTGAATCTAGTATGCTGGCTTCTTCTAGGCTCCAGGGAGCACGACCCCATCCATGGCGCTTTAAACCTAATTAGTTCGAAGGTTAAAGATAGAAAAGGAGAGGGGCTCTTGGTGGAAATTCTGCAGAGGAGTCAGTTTCAAATGCAGTGTCCCTCCTTTCGCTCAGAGCCAAGCTGGAAGCAGCATTTCCCTGGAGGTTTGTTTCTGGTCCCCTCTCCTTCCTAAAAGAGAAGTCAGCGGCATGCCCGACTTACATGGTGCCCTTCATTCTGTCCCCACTCTGGGTAGACTCGTGCCTGTTTTCTCCCTGTACCCTAGGCATCGGCCAAGACAGGTGTTTCAGTTGGCCCCTGCCCCACCCGGAAGCCAATGTGAGTACTATTCACAACTCTGCACAAACTCCCTGCCTCTACTTCAACTGCCTTGTTCGGTCTCCTTTCTTCACTGTTTGCTCAGTAATGCATTTTTAGAAATTTCAAAAAATCTTTTCCAGTATTCCAAGTTCTTACAAATCAATGATATTCTCAAATAACTAGGAGTGCAGGAAATAGAACTTTTTAATAATATTTATTCCAAATTTCATTGAGGGCTTTCAAAGCTCAGGATGAGGCTAGGGAGCCACGGGATGAATGCATGCTTACAAAAAACAGTCCTTGTTCAGACCAGCCACAATTGAACTCATTTGCCTCATCCTCATCTTTCCGTGTTCTTATATAAGAAACAGACAAGACACGTTTGTGAAATGCTTTGCTGTGTGTGTGTGTGTGTGTGTGTGTGCGCGCGCGCAAATGTGTGCATGAGCATGCACACACTCACACTCTCACTCTAGTACTTGAACTGAGGACCTTGACTGTGAGGGGCCAGTGTGCTCTACCACCAAGCCACACTTCCCCCCTCCCACCCCCGCCACTGAGGGAAGTTCTTTGCTATTTGAAAGACCGCTGGTCCTGTAAATTTCTGCAAATACTGCAAAAATCTTCCCTAGCAAGAGGACCACATAGAAGCAGAAGCTGTGTCCTGTCTTGATGTTGACTTAGATGTTGACAAGAAGCTGAGCATAGAGCTCTTCCACACTTACAAAGAAACATTGCTTCGTATTGCTAATGCTTCTAAGGGAAAACTTGAGAAATCACCCAGCAGGGGACAGTGACATCACTCACAAAAGCCATAATCTCAACAGAGATCTTCTTCTCAAGAGATGGCCGTGATAGTACACACATTTTGAAGTTCCTCAGTTTCATGGGCTGAATTTTGAGGAAGAAAAGGCTTCCTGCCTCAGTTACCCCAATAGCCATACTACTTGTAAGACAGGGGCCCATCCAGAGCAGGGACGTAATGAAGGACACCATGTAAAGCTAGAACGCCTTAGAATTTTTCATATAGGAAGGGTGGAGCAGAAATAAATCCCAAAGGCAAAAGCTGCTTCCATTTGGCTCTGGGTCAAGGCAGGAATATTAGAGTTTAAAGCTGACTTTATTGTAAAGTTCTATGAAAATCACTCTCTTTAACCATCTTGAGCCTTCAAATGAATTATTCATACTATCCTGAGAACTTAAAACTCTTACCTTCCTTAGATAGGGCAAGAAGCATTCTAGGCCTGGGTTAGATAACAAGCTGCAGTCATCTTCACTAGGATGACCACGGAAGGTCTTAGAGACCATGGTATTCAAGAGTTTTGATCCACTGTCATCACTCTAGATGGGGAGGATCCCAGGAGAGCAGAGCTGGTTAATGAGGCAGACTAAAGTCTCATGCTATAGCTACCCTTGTTCAGAGAATCAGACAGTTTATGCTCTGGGGGTTAAGAAGAGTCACATGAGCAAAGTGTACAATCACAAGGGCAAGCCACATGTGTCAGGCAAGCCACATGTGGCAAAACCATGCTTTCCCATAGAGGCATATAAATAAATGACAACGACCATTTGCGACGAGTGATCTGAAGTAAACTCATTCCTGTCTGCTATACCTGGGAGGGGCACAAAAGCACATTATAAGAACAATTTCCCATTTTTAAAGAAACTGAGGTCACAAGACTCGCCCTGTTTTCTTGGAGTTTTCTCACAAGCTCTCAGAATTCTTCTCACTCTACTCCATTCTTGGAGCATGTTCCGACAACCCAGATTTAATTCCTTTTTTTTTTCTCCAGAGTTTTTTTCACACAAAGATCAAAGAGATCACATCTGATTTGTCAGGCATCAAGTGAACTGGACTCTTTAAAATAAACAATGCAACAAGGAAGGCAGGGCACAGCAGACTGAACAGATCAAGCATATTCAGGTTAATCTCTTCATCCCAGCAAGCTGGGAGCTTGGCCCAGGAACACCATGGTCAACCCTGGGTAGTTCTGGTCTCCTTGCTTGGTCTCACTTCCTCTTCTGGAAGTGACTTTGCCTCTTGAGAATAAGTCTCTCAGGTGCTTGTGCACAGTCCTTAGAGCAAACAGTTGTTTAATCTTCTTTTGTCATGACTTTATATACTTTAATGTTTTGAAGTTCCAGATAGTTTCATTTGATTTTATAAGATGCAAATTTGACATATATGTGGACTTTTTTAACAAGGAAAAATGAAGCATATATTAGTATTTT
Source organism: Ellobius talpinus (assembly GCA_001685095.1). Taxonomy (NCBI): domain Eukaryota; kingdom Metazoa; phylum Chordata; class Mammalia; order Rodentia; family Cricetidae; genus Ellobius; species Ellobius talpinus. The sequence goes on from LOJH01017461.1 coordinate 17,900, forward strand.
ACTTCTTAAAGGAGTACATAAAAAGAGCCATCTCCAGTCTCCTGACTTCATTAATAAAAAGGGAATAAATTCCTTAAGAGTCTTGTCTATATTTTTTCCTTCCTTCCTTCCTTCCTTCCTTCCTTCCTTCCTTCCTTCCT
>LOJH01017462.1:3048-22279 GCA_001685095.1 Ellobius talpinus
TGAGGTGTATATATAACAGCAAAAAAGGTAAATCCAGCTTCTTTACTACGGAGGTGATGTACATTCAGTAGGGCACTCTGTGTGGCCCACAATAAGGTATTTACAAAGAGAGGTACATTACAAGGTCACCAGGAAAGAGGATCCCTGAGCAGGTGCACATTTAGCTCCAGGCTGAGTGGAAAGTTCCTAGATCTGATACATGAAATGGTAAGGCCAAAGACAGAAAGGCCAGGTAACCAATTAGCCCAGTGGTCAGCAAGATTTCTGTGAGTGCTGTGTAACAAACTAGATTTAAGTGGCGAGCAAAGGTGAGTCTGTGGGGAAACGAGAAGGAGCAGTTCAGACCCAAGGAGACACATGTGTGCATTTCCTGTCTGGCACATGTCAGGGACTAGCCGGATGCCCAGCATGTCCAGAGTGTGATGAGCAAAGGGAGAAACTGAGTGAGGGCTGAGAAGCTGTAGGGCTTGGATGATGGAGGAGGTCTGGACTGCAGGCTAAATATACCGAAGAGACTGAGCCCCATAGAATATGCCTTTAACCACGAGTTTCAGCCAGAATTACATAGTGAAACCGACTCTTAAAAAGGAACACAAGCCAGGCGGTGGTGGCACACGCTTTTAATCCCAACACTTGGAAGGCAGAGGCAGGTAAATCTCTGTGAGTTTGAAGCTAACCTGATCTACAAAGTGAGTTCCAACCACTCCCCCCCACACACACAAAGGCTAAAACATCACCTTCAGCAGCACAACCTGTGCATGGCATCCTGGAGACTGTGCCAAGACAGACACCCTCCCTGTCTCCAGCTTTGCCTTCTGCCCCTTTCTGGCAGCATGGCAGGTGTTCTGTCCTACAGGTGAGAAATGGGAGGTCAGAGGTCAAGTCCTTGTCCCAGGCTTCTCAGAAGAGGGGACACTGCCCCTCACTGCAGCTCTGAGGCTGACAGCGAGCCCTTGACCTTGGATTAGCTAAGCTGGCTGTTGACTGGGAGCAGACAGCTGGGGCTAGTGCCACCCAACACCTGCTGAGTACCTGGGTCCCACAGATGATGCTCCTAGAGCTGAGTCCAGCTCCCTACTCCTCCAGAGCCTGCAGATCTAATACCACCCTTGGTTTATAGTTGGGGACGGAACCTGGGGCTTTGTAAACACTAGGCAGGCACTCCAGTGACATATCAGCTCGACATGCCTGCTTTTCCAGGAAGTTTGGTAACAGAAGGAACAAGAAACACAAGGAATGATCCAAAGAGGGTATTGGCTCAAGCAGATGTTGTGGGTGTCTGAAGTATCCTCCTGAGAGATTCATAGGTGGACTCTCGTGGGTGATGCTCTTGAGAGGTGATTGGTTCAGAGGACTCTGACTCCACCATTTACTGCACTTAGGACTATTGGACTATTGGGGGTGGACTTTTTGGAGGAGTTAGCCATTGGGATGTTTTTTTCAATGATGTATTGGCGTGCTTCCTGGCCACCAAGGGGGAGCAACTTTGTTCCTCTACACCTTTCTACCATGATGCTCTGCTTCAACCACCACCCAGAAATGATGAAGCCATCTGACCATGGATGGGAAATCTCAGCAACTATAAGCCCAAACAAGGCCTATTTAAGGGAGGAGACACTTGGTCACCTGCATGCCCACAGGAATGACAGAGCCAATGACGAGAAAGGAGTTGGGAATCCAGGAGACAGGTTCTTGGGAAGGTCAAATGATGGATCCAGATCTTGAGAGAAGCAGATATAGTTCATTTGGAGTGGCAGGAGGGAGCTGAGAACAAGGCTGGCACAGTTCATTGTCAGGCCTGGGGATGGTACCGAGGGAAGACTGGCCCATCGTTCTGATCCTTTGATGCGCTGGAAGGGAAAGGTCACCCTCCGGCATGCAGGGCTGGGAAGAGGATTGTAGGCTGAGGACAGAGAGAGTATAATATTGCTGTTTGGGAAAGCAAGACCTCGAACAGAGGCAGGAGGGGATGGATGGGTGTTCCTGGGCCATTTCTGGACGTGGATTTGTGTGGTTAATGCTTACAGAGCCCCAGGTTTGCCTGCTACATTTGCCTGAGCAGGTGTGGAGCAGGTGGAAGGGGATTTTCCTGGGTGGTGGGACATTGCCAGCTCAGTGGGACAAAGGGAGAGAGGGTGTTTGCAAGGAAAGTGGTATAAGATGGGATAAACAAGGCGCGTTGGCCGGCAGCTCAGTCTTCAGGTGTATCTGTCTACAGCTCCCCGGGACTGTATTTTAAATAAAAACCTGGAATCTCACAGATGCTCAGAGGCCTCAGCAGTGCCAAACATGGCTTTCCCGTGTGATGTGTGTCTGCCAAGGCTGAATGAACACTTGGGAGTTTGGGAAGCTCTGTCAACCCTGCCCCTCTACCCTGAGGTCAAGTTCATCAGGGGATAATGCCATGCTGTTAAGTTCCGCCTAAGATGGTATGGATCCTAGTGCTAGTCTGAGTCCAGTCTAGAGATCAGAGGCACCAGACAAGCCTAGACAGAACCTGGGGAGGGAAGCAGAGGGGTTGTGCACCATAGTCTTTTTCTTCTTGTAACACCTCCCAAGACCCCCAAGGGATGCAGGTCTCTTGTGGTCTGGGCATGTGACTCAGGAAGATTGGGTCCTAAGCAACAGCAGGGACCCGGATTCTGGAACTGGGGCACAGGTGGGGAAGGGGTGTTGGGAATGAGGCCAAAGCCGAGTTAGAACTGGGGCACTTTCCACGTGGGACTCGCTTCTCTGCAGCATTTCTTGGAAGTCCTGGGAAATTGTATGTCTGAGCCTAGCTCAGGGGAACTAGCCAGGCCAGGTGTGGGGCAGCTGTTGCTCTGTTGGGGGGTCAGGGTACCCCCAACTCCATTACAGAAGAGCCTCCTCCGAGTAAACCACATGTTTATTTAGAACGTTCAAATTTACAAAAACAAAAATGGTAACAAAACCATGACACAAATCACACACACACACTCACACACACAAAATATCTCATGTCACTTAATGTCACTTATAAACAAAATAGAGCAGAGTGAGGAGGGGGGGCAGTGGAGGGCACTCATCTCAGTGTCCGAGGACAACAACTTCACATGCTTGCTGCTGGCTGCTCAGTCTGGGAAGGAGCCAGTTCCCCACACAGCAGGGGCAGGGGATAGACTGGAAGGTGGGATCTGGGGGTGGCAGGTAGCTGGAGTTATGGGATGAGGAGAGGAGGCCCTTATCTGGGAGACACCTCCAGTTTTCTCAGGTCAAGGGTGTTGGAACTTATGGGTAGGTGGGACCCAGTTTTGGGGGGAAATGGAGAAGATGAAGCACAGTCAGGGGGTCAAGGGTCATGTGAGCTCCCCAGCCAGGATTCGGCTTCCCCATCTGCAAGCCAAGAGTTGAGTTCCCTCCCACAGATCCTCAGCCCGTTTGTGATCCCCTGTTTGTGTTTAACCGTAGCGAGATGATGTCTTGGGACGTGGGAAATGGCACTACATGTCTCAGAGGTGGGGAAGTTGGCAGGGATCAGCTTAGAGCACCTGGCACAGGCCTTGTCCAGAACAGGAGGCTGAGGAGGAGCCACCTTCGCCCTGCCTTCCTCCTTTCCCACCCTGAAAACTGCAGCCCAGAGGCTGAGGTCTGAGCGTAGGTGAGAGACCCTTCACACCCCATCTCTGTTCCTTCTGTACCCTAAAGGAGGTGGCACCGTCCTTTGGGCATGTAACCTGCCTCCAACTAGAAACTGCACTGCTACCAGTTGGCCGAGTCTGGGCAAATTACTTTACCCTCTCAAGGTGTGTCCTTCTCTCCTGCATCATAGGCTAAGACCAGCCTTACCTCATAACTGTGCTTTGAGGACAAACTAGATGGTGCAGACACAGAGCTCGATTGGAATTGCAGTGTCTAACAAGCCCAGCTCCATCTTCATCAGACCCAGGGGCAGTTCAGGGTCACAGTTGTCTTGTCGGGAGCAGCAGAAGGCATCAAAACAGGGGTCTACGTGCTCAAGGGAATGTTTCTAACACAGTAGATGACAACAGGTGGGGACAACATCTGGAAATAGAAAGCCAGCCCTTTCCCTAGTGATCCACACTTAGAGACATGCCCCAATACCTCCATTTCTTTCTCCTGGGGGGAGGTGGTTGGAGTTGAACCAGGGCGATCTGGCACGGGAATGTGGCTGAGGTGTCATTTCTCACTGCCACTGTGACAAAGCAGAAAGGATCAGGATGGTGTGCCTGGTGGGCTCAAATGACCTGGCAGTTTCCGTCACATTCTTCCTAAGACTCTGTCCTCCCAAGGCCTTCTCTAAAGCTACCTCTTCTAGAACAATAGCAAAAGCTGGATGAGGCTCAGAGTCCCTGAGCTCTAAGTTCTGAATCCAGCTGTCACCCAGCAACAACTTGAACAACAGACCCTTGACCCAGCACTGGGGCTGATGTCATTGACTGTTACTGGGCAACGGGGATCTCAGCAGGTCTGGGTGAAGCAGCTGCAACTATCTTCAGCGGACGGGGATGTAGGTGCTGAGCCGTGTAGTTGTTCTCAAAATGGAAACAGATCTGCAGGCCAGAGGCAAGTCTTGGGCACACTTCCCGGGCATAGACTGCAACCTCCCACTCCTGAGTCATATCTCAGGCTGAATGGCCATGGGGAGCACAGACAGGGACAAAAACTGGCAGGGGCAGAGGTGGGAGGCACCAGTGCCCACTGATCAGTGCCCACCGATTCAGTCAGCCTGCTACTGCTTCAGTACTTGGGAGAGGACCAGGAGGACACTGTATCCTCAGGCATCTGTCTGTCCTGGCTCTTTCCCTCACCTCCTGAGGCTGGATGGCCAGCCTATTGAGATGTCCCAGTGCCCTTCTGAAAAGCATTGTGTCCTCTCAAATGCCTCCCTGCACAGGGATAAGCTGGGCTCAAAGACCCTTAAGAACAGGCAGTGTGGTACACAGGAAGAAACACTGAGGAGGGATTCAGAAGTCCTGGGCCGAATGATCATGGACAAGTTCATTGCCCCCCCGCTCTTCCGTATCTTCCACAGCAGGAGATCATGTTGGGTGGTCTTTCTCAGCACTGACATTCTTCTGTGCTCCTGGGGGAGCTGAGAAGGACTCGCTTATAGACAGAGACCAGGAAGCCACTAGCTGAGACGCTCTCAGAAGAGCAAGGATGAAGGAGCCAATGGGAGCCAATGCTTATGTGTGTCTGATTTGCCTTGAACCTTATCCTTGATCCTGACCCTCTGAGCCAGCTGTGACCCTAACCCCTGCCTAGTCCAATCCCATCTGCTATCCAGGTCCAGAACCTTCTGTGCTAAAACCACTGGACCTTCAGTGCTGTCCTTGCCTGCTCTCTCCACCAGGTATCAAGGCTCATCGCATGTTCTAAATGTGGCCTTCTCAGATGCTACCAACATTATGGCCTCAGCTCACAAAGAGGAAAGCCAGGTCCAGAAAGGGTAGGTTCTTACAGAAGGTCACACAACAAGTCAGCAGCAGGGTCCTCCCTCTTAGTATCCTCTGGTCTTTCCAGGGCCATGCAGAAGGAGTTCATATGGTGGCTAAGCCACTGGGCTCTAGCAGGAAAATGTCTCCTGGGCTACAGTGCCTCTGCTTTGAATGCTCTTAGGCTAGGCTAGAGTGACCCAGGTCCTGTCATAGGCATGGGGGTGGGGTGGTCAACCATGCTGTTGGGCAAAGTTGCCAGGAGGTACAGGGGGTAATTACAGCCCTTTGGCCTCCAAGGTGGTTCCTGGCTGTGAGGTGGGAGCTGGGAAGGGAACATCCTGGAAATTGAGGTGGGGTTTGAACTAACATCAAACCAACATTCAAACCACAACACACAAAGGAACAGGTGCAAAGAGGGAGAGGGAGGGGGCTGTGGAGGCGATGATCTCGCAGCCCCTGTGGGCAACTGAGGAAGATAGACGAGGAGGGTCTGATCTCATACATCTTGGCATCTCTTCTATGGCCTGATGTAGGCCTGAAGCATGAGTTGAGAGGGTCAAAGGCCACCTCTACCCACAACCCCTCAGAGAATGTTGGAATTAGTGCGGTCTGATGTGACTGGTGGGAGGCTGAGGGTGTGAGTGGAGAGACCGAGTCAACACATTGCCAGGAGGCGGGACTGCCTCGACTCCCCTGGGCTAGATCAAATGACTTGAGATACTGGTCCCTACCCAGGTGGCTGAGGGGTCATCCATCCAGGGCCGGGCATTTTGGAGGTGTGGGAAGTGATGGGAAGTGGGAGGTATAGCCAGGAATGTGGTAGGAGGGAAGGCCAGCACATGGACAGGCTGAGGAGGTCCCCAACGTGACAGGCATGGGAGGGGCCCTGAGCAAGGTGGTCCCTCATGCCTTGACCCTCCCCTTGCAGACATCAAAGGAGGCCTTCTTTGCACCTCCAAAGGCCTCCACCAGCTTATCCTCCCAGGGGAGGACATTGCCCATCAGTGGTCCAGTGCAGTTGGCCATATCTAGGACCTGGGCAGGTGTCAGGGCTTGGTCCCACAGGTTGAACTGTGCGATGTCACCAACGAAGGCCTGGGTGGCATCAAATCGGCCCCCCAGGGTATCCTGGGCCAAGAGAAAAACAAAGAAAGGAGAGAGACATGGGATGAGAGAAGAACAGAGGCAATCCAACCAGGTCCATACCTGCCAAAGCTAGGTTCCCAAGGTTCTAGCCCCACCCAAGGAAGCTACCTCCCAAGGCTCCAGCCTCACTCCCAAGGTTCATGCTCTCTCCTAGCACCACTCCAAGGTTCCAGCCTCCTCCCAGGTTTCAGCTCTGCCTGTTTCTTTAGCTATCTGCTGCCCATCTGCAAACTGGTGGGTCAGACAAGATGCTAGCTTCTGCTTCAGTCCCTCTCATTTCCTTGGCAGGGGCCCCAGAGTGGGTGCAGTAGAGACTTGGGGGTGCATGCCACCTGAGCCTTACCTGTTCTTGGCCCAGGATAAGGATGCCATGTGGCTTGATGGGGTGCCAGGCTGCCAGGTTCTCACCAGAGCCCCGCAGTTCACCATCCTGGTATGCAGACCACAGGCCATCCCTGGTAGTCCAGGCAATGCAGATATGGTGCCAATTGCTGTCCTTCAGGCTCAGAGGCAGCTGGGCCACCTGGACAGGGGACACAAACCCAGGTCAGAGGCCCAAGGCTGGAGAAGTGGCATGGCTTTGCAGCTAGCCTCACAGCTTTGCTCTAGGGACAGAACCCAAGGCTTGACTTGGATTCTATCCATTGTCTTTCTTGTCCCGGCTCCCCATCTTCCAACGACCCCACCGAGCAGTTTCCTTCAGGTCACAGGGACTATCGTTGTGGTTTTCAGGGCCTCAAGGTCACATATGGTAGGGACAGTGTCCACAAACCCATTTCCCTTATACACCTAAATCAGTGCCTAGCACATAGTGGGGCCCATTCATTATGACAGAATGAGCCTTGGACTCAGAGGCTGGGTCCCAGTGTCTGGCCCTGGATCTGCCACCAGCCCCTATGTGACCTTGAGGAGGCTGTTCTTTCTTCCAAGGCCTCATCTATAAAGTGGAAGACAGCATACACAGTTGCTCTCTTCCTGCCCCCAAGGCAGACATGGTTCATCAATCATGAGCCTAGACGCAACCTGGGTCTCTTGCTCATGGTGCTTTGGAAGCCTCTGTTGATGGCTTGGTGCTGGTCTGTGAGATGAATGCCACTTATCTGTGGCTTTGTCTCACAAAAGCTCCGTGATCACGACTTCATAAGGCATTCTCTGGTGCCTGCTGGGTGCCAGGCCCCATTCCAGACTCTGAGGGTGGATCTGGGCATGGCCTTGAACAAATCGTGCCTGCACGGGACAGCTGGGCTTCAGGGACAACATTGCCCATGACTGTTCACCTCCACTCTCAGCTTGGCTGGATTTGGAATCACCCAGGAGATGTGCCTCTGGGCATTACTGCTCATGAGGGAGTGTTTCTAGAGGGATCTGGTAGGAGGAAGGCCAAATGTGGCTGCTGGGCCGCAGTTCCCAGACTGAATAAACGGGAAGAAGCCAGTGGGAGAACCCCATTCATCTCCCTCTGCTTCCCGACTGCGGATGCAATGTGATCAGCCACCTCACACTGGGGCCCTCACAGCTAGCGCTGCTCCTGCTGTCCTGACTTCCCAAGGCCGACTGTACCCTAAACTGTGGGCCAAGACAAAAGTCCCATGGAAGGACATGGACTTGGCTATGGGACAGCAAATCTAGTGCTTCCAGCAGAGTGAAGAAACAGGCCAGGAGGGGGAAGAGCCACAGCCAGGAACAAAGATGACTGCGCTGTGCCCTGTCCAAGGTGCTGAATTCTCCATCTCGGGAGCTTAGTGCTGCACTCTACCAAGTGGCAGAGGCAGGCCAAGATGAAGGGGTCAGGACAGCCCTCTTACGTGGAGCCTGGTCACCTCTGTGATCTCAGGACCTCAAGGCAACACAATGACCCCCTGGGTCACTATCTCCAGTCTCCTGGACGCCCAGTGGACCTTCCAGATGTATAGCTTGTGGGCTGGTGCCAGGCGAGTGTGACCTGTGGTATATGTTTTGGGGATCACCAGCAGCCCGCCTCTCGCCAGACAAGCCCTTTAATAGTTCTTCCCCCCGTTCAGGAGAATGCACAGGGCTCGGGGTGCAGATGCCTGTAGGCTGGGCTCTAGCCACATGACCTGGAAGTCAGCCTGTTTCCCCTTCGTTAGTCAGCCCCGCCCGCATCTGGATTTTCTATATTGCCAGAACCAAACTTGGAACACAGTAGGTATTTAATGTGTGCTGAGTATGGTGAACAGAAGGAAAGTGTCAACCCACATTTAGCACCTAGGTAGTGCTAAATGGGAAGCAGAGCCCACCCGTCCCCAGCCCGAGCCCTAGGCCCCGCCCATGTCCTAGACTCCGCCCACCTTGTCGTTGATCAGCAGTTCCATTGGCTCTGGGCCGGCCTCTAGCAGCACGATCTCATTGGCTTGCCCAGGCACCGAGTAGGAGAAAGGGGTGCCCTGGCCGGTGCCACCCGACCGGGAGCGTAGCCACATGCAGGCAGTGAAGGCGTAGAGTTCCGGGAGCGCCTTGCGAATGCGGGCATACATGTAGTTGTTGCGGATGGGAATGCTGACCTTGAAGGCATCTGGGGGACTGTAGGCCGAGGACCCTGGAAGGGACAGGGCAAGGTCTGGACTCTGCGCAATGACAATGAAGGTTGATGGCTCCAGGCCAATAGGGCGCAGGTGTGCACACCGGGGTGGGGGTGCCAAGGGATTTCAACTCCTCTACTTTTGCCTCTGGGCTGAGAGGTGTGGCTAAATTAGGCCTAGGGACTCTGGACTTCGGATGTCCTGAGTTCAAATCTCACCTTTACTACTTTCTGACCTATGAGTCTCAATGAGATAAATGCAACCTCCTTGGGCCTCTATTTCTTCAGTAAAATGGGCTAATGACACGTTCTTCATTCCACAGTGAGGGTTGGTGGGACCATGGTAGGCTTATCAAATACTAGCTATAATAATGGCTATTTAGAGTTGTTTACTAACTTAAGCATTCTGTGGTGGTCTGTGGCAGGCAGAGTCTAATCACCTTCCTCACAAGCTCTCAAGGCAGACACTACTACAGTCCTCATTTTTCAGGTATACCTTGGCACACAGAGGTCATTTTCTCAAGGTCACACAGAAAGAAAGTGGCAGGGCTGGGATTTGAACAAAGAGTCAAAGACTCAGCTCAGTATAGAGAGAAATAGGGATGGAGCCCCAGGACAGGAGGTGATGTGTGGCTGGGGGCTGGGTGGGAGGAGTGGGGAGGGGAGCCCCCAGGACTTCCCTCCTCTCTTCTGCAGGCAGTTAAGAGGAGGCACTTCCCCTGGTCCTCAGGGTGTTGGTGTGTGGGGTGGTAGGGGCTGGACTGAGTGGGGACAGAGGCCACTGTCACAGTTCAAGTACTCAACTGGGTGCCTCCCTGGATCCCCCCCGGCCCACTGTTCCCCTACAGCTGAACCCAGCATGGCCACTTGGCTTAAGACCCCTCTTCCAGGAAGACATGTGTGCCACCCCCAGCTTCCCGTCTCCCCAACTTGCCCTCACAAGGGCCCATGGGAGCTCATACGTCCCTAACCGCACTCTCCATCTCTCAATTGAAAACCATGAGGACTGAGGAAAGAAAATGACCTTGAAAGGTCACAGAGCAAGTCTGTGACGGCCTTGAAATCTCCTGGTAACTGGCACCTACACACTGTCCGTTACAATTCTCGGACCTCTGACAGCGCCAAGCCTGGGGGTTAAATGAATGCCAGAAGGCTGGCAGATTAGCAAAAGGTGCAAATTGTGGACAGCTAAACACACAGTCAGGAGTCTGAAGGATCCAGTCATGGGTCTAGACACCTGTTCCCTGGCTGTGTGACCTTTGAGAAGTCCCTTGACCTCTCTCAAACTCACCATCATTACCTGTGAAAAACCCTGCAGTTCGTGGCAATTAAGTCAGCCAGCGTGGCATTGCACAGCTCCTGGACCCAGCAGAACCAGAAGACGACAATTAGCTGCTAGCAGTGGCTTTGAGAGTGACAATGATCCTCCAAGCGGGGCCCTTCCTCTCATGCTCCACAGCCTCTGGAAGTCACAGCCAGAGACCCGGGCCTCACAGCTCAATTATCTGCCCTCTGGGACCTACCATGCTCCAGCTCTGCCACGCGGCCCTGCAGGGCATCTAGCTCCTTCTCCACCTCCTGTCGCTGCTGGTGGCTGCCATGACTGAGGGCAGCACGTTCCTTCTCCAGTGCCAGCACCTTTGCCAGCAGCTGCCCTTCTAGCTCGTCCATCTTGGAGGCTGGGGCCGGCGCCGAGGAGAGGTTCCCACGGGCTGGGAGCTCCTGCTGCTCCAGAGGAAAAGAAAGGATGGTGATGTCACACGGAGATGCCACCACTCTGTCGGCCACCACAGGCGAGCCTGGCTTCCTTCCGGTCGGCAAAGCTGGGAGAGTGAGGCAAAGGCAGGCAGCCTACGCACAGAGCCGGCAGGCAGCAGGAATGAACTCAAACAAGCACAGTTTCGTAGCGGAAAAGGACCACACGGGAGGCTTCTAGAGCCCTCTGTGGTTGGGCCCCATGACACGAATCCCCCTCCAAGGGCTGGGACACAGTGGAGAGAGGGCATTTGTGACCTCCCAGAACACACCTGATGCCTGGCCCTCTGGATGGGACTCTGCATTATCTTGGAATTGTGGTAAGGATCCCAGACTCGAGTGACAGTTAAGAACTCAAACCCAGCTTGGGAACCAACTGCCTGTACGATGAAAGGAAAACCTATAGCCTGTTCTGGACTTATTTCCTCATGAGACAATTGTACTGTCATCTTGGAACCGTCCTGGGGAGGATTATGTGACCAATGCCAATAAACAGAGCTGGCCCCAAAGTCCATCTCGTTCAGGGTATCCCAAGGCAAGCTTTGACACTATCTAGCCACAGGATACGGACAGTGTTCACGGTCCCTCTTTGTCCTGTCTTAAACCCTGGTGGGCAGAATTGAGGCAGACAGGCCAGGCCACAGGTTCGGACTGAAAAGGGCATTCACTCTCTGGTGCGCACAGTAGGCGCTCACGCACACAGTGGGTGCTTGTGGGTCATACCAGGTATTCATTCGGGACTGACCAATGACCTCTGAGCAGAGGTGCGGGCCAAGTTTGAACTCACCGAAGACCTCCAGTCCTTCAAGGCAACCTCACACTTCAGGTGGGAGCCACTCGTCAGAGCTGGGGACAGATAGAACACGGAGGGTGCAGGGATCCCCAAGGGGATTCATGACAGATGTTGACAGGAGCCTGTGGCTGGTGGTGAGCAGGATGGAGAGTTGTTTGAACCTGAATGCAGGCTCCCTGTGACTCCCACCGAGCTTCCCTGCTGTGACAGATCCACAGGATGGGTGTGGCTTGTGTCCTACTACTCCATGCACCCCAGCCAGGCTACAGGCCTCTCTCCCTGTGCACCACAGCCCTGACCACAGTCCTCACATGGGAACCATCACCCCGCTACTCTGTTCCTGAGGGACAGTAGCTGTGGTGAAGGTGGGGCCCCGCACCTCCTCAGCCTGGAGGTCACACCACTGGTTACAACAGCAGCTCTTGTGCCACAGAGCACATCCACACAGGGAACACACCTTTGCCCTTATCACAGGAAAGGCTAAGAGGCATGTTCAATTGACACCAAGCAAATGGCCATCAAGACCAGTGCTGGGTCACCTAAGCTGAAAGGGTCCCTAAATTGTTCTCAGGAGCAGGGCCAGTGCCCAGAAGGTGCTCAAGGGATGCTGAGAGACACTGTCCTGTCTCTAGCTAGGTGGTGTCCTCCCTCCCTCCTCCTTCCCCTCCCGAGTGACCAGGACACTGCAGGGTTTGGCTGTTTTCTTAGAGGGGGACACACAGGTGGCTGGGGTAAGTGTATAAGCTGTCCTCTGTCGAAGCTCCTGCTTGGTGGCACCAGGAGGCCAGGGAGGAGGGGGCTCAGAGGCTAGGAGGCAGCATCTCTCCCACCCCAGCATGTGAATCAGAGAAACACGACGCCCCCACCCCGCTTCCATCTGCCACAGGCGCAGGCTGTGCGGCGTGGGCTCCGGGCCTCATGCCAAGTGGGCCCCAGCCTGAGATGGTAGGGGGACAAGCGGAGATGATGTCACACTATCCCCCACTCAGTGCCTGATAGGGCAGGAAGGGAGGGCTGGACTCCAGGTGGGATGCTGAGAGTGTGTGGTAAACTTTATCTGGGCTGAGAGCCAAATCCCAGGGTTCTAGGCCCAGCTCAGCCATTATGAGCTAATAGGGATGGGGGTGGGGTGGGAGGCTCCTTAGTACTCAACAGGGAATGCCAAGGGCAGCAGCATTGCTGGTACCAGACACGGGACAAACACTTCTCAGTTGCTCCTACCTCCTAAGGACTAAGTTAGAGACCAGGGTGTTGAGGCTCAGAGAGGGTGGACTGCCTGCCTAATGTCACACAGCAATCCTGTGTCCACTCCTGGTACAACCCTCACATTCTGAGTCTCGGTTTGTTCTTCTGCAAAGTGGGTATGTAACATTGCCCTGGCTGCTAGGAAAGGTATGGTCTCAGCGGCCATGAGAAAGTCAGACTCACAGAGGGCCCCACAGGATAATCCTGCTAGTGAGACACGGCTGAGGTGTTGAAAGAACTGGGAAAGAAGCCTTGGCTTCATGCAAGTGGCTACTTCCTTTGTGACAGGAGTAGAGGAAAGGCCTGACTTCAGGGTCCTTGCAGTCCACCCCTGACTGCAGCCCACCCCTGCCTGCAGCCCACCCCTGCCTGCTCAGCCAGGTTCTGGGGACAGTGGTGCAGGCCCCTCAGCTCAGCTGTGCCAATATCCTGTGAGTTCTGCCAGCTCACTCCCCTACTCCATCAGCTGAGTGGCTGGTTATCAAAAGATGCTGCGCCTCACCAGGTGGTGGCAGCAGCACGTGTCTTTAATCCCAACACTCGGGAGGCAAAGGCAGGTGGATCTCTGTGAGTTCGAGGCCAGCCTAGTCTACAGAGAAACCCTGTCTCAAAAAAAAATGTTTCCCTGTTGGTACAAGAGCAGTATTATCTCCAAGCCCACAGGGGAGCAGGCCTGGGAGCTGGGTAGAGTGCTGGCTACGGTCACTGCCACCAACACTACCTCACTACATCTTAAAGGGGCTGAAGACTCAGTTCAGTTGGCAGAGGGCCCCAGCACTGCACAAACTGTGTGAGGTGGTGAACTCCCTGTGACCCCAGCCCTCAGGAGATGAAATCAGGAGGGTCAGAAGTTTAAGGTTATCCTTGGCTACATATTGAGTTCAAGGCCAGCCTGGGTTACATGAGAACCCATCTCAAAAATAACTAAATAAATGCCTTGAAAGGATCCACATTTTCCATACCCAATCCTGAAATCATTTGTTAAATTATTACATTGAGAGAAAACTAGGCACAGGACAGTCAGCAGTCAGCACCGCCAGACGTCAGGCGCCTGAGGGAGGAGGTGGCTCAGGCAGAAGGCAGGGGTGAGATGGTTGATTCAGAATGAGGTGCCCGTGCCCCAACACCCTAAATCCATCTCACCCTGAGACTCCAGCACATGCTGTTCCTTCTGCCAGGAATACTCTTCCCGGCCCTCCCCACCCTCACCCGAGAGAGCTCCTGCTCTCCCAGATGGCAGCTTCCCTCAAGCCCGAGCCAAGATGCTCTAAGAAGAGATTGGGGTTCCAAGCGCTGTCACGGCTTCTGAGCCCTCATTCACTCGTTCATCCAGCCACGGTGTGCTCTGGCAACACGGTGCCTGCCTGACAGACACCGACTCTTAGCCGAGCAGTCTGCACAGCTGTTGGATTCCTCATGGACGGGATCTGCGGCCTCAAGCAAGCTGCTTGACCACTCTGATCTCGTGGTGGTCATCTGTGAAAGTCAGGCCATATGTTAATACTTCCTACATTCAGGGTGCAAGTGATAAGATGTAAGGCGGGACCTAAGGTGGCGTGTCCCATGTGGCCCTCACGCAGTTGTTACTGTTACTATTATCTTTACTGAGGGAAAAATGGAGCTGGATGACTTGATCAAAAAGCCAGCTGAGACACCTGCGCACAGTCCTGATGATGCTGAGCCTCCCCTGGTGTCCTCGGCAAAGACAGGGACTCCCCATCCCAGATCATTTTACTCAGAAATCCCGGCAATGGTCTTCGCTCAGCCCCACTGTGCTGTGGGCCTTGGACAAGTGCCTTGACCTCTCTGATCCTATTCCCCTTAGGTATAGCTATGGAGGACACAAACTCAACAGTTGTCCTTGGAGTTCAACAGAGATAAGACACTCAAACCATCCTGGGGTCACCCTGTTAAGTTCATTCCTTTGTGAGCAGCCTAACCATTGACCTCATCCCACCATGGGCAAAGATTTCTGGGGTGGCACAGTGCCTGACGCCATGGATTAGCAGAACCATACACATTTAAACCATGAAAGTCCTGAGTCCTTTACACCCACCAGCTCAGGGAAGCTTGCAGTTGACCAAGCCTGGAGGCGAGGCTTGCTCCTGGGTGGGTGTGGAGATGCCACTTTGGGAAAATGTGTCACAGTACCTACATATGCTAAATATATGTCCCTGCCGGCACCCAGGCAGCCCACTGCTGGGGACAGGGCCAGCAGAAAAGAGGGCTGATGGCCACCCGAAGAGACCATACAGTGTTCACAGCAGCTTCAAGCTAGAATTAAACAGAACTCGAAGGTCCATCCTCAGAACAGGCTAGCGTGTGATGGTGCCTCCAAACAGTGACAAGTGGTCACTTTCACAGGCACCTGACTTAATGGCACTGGCACAAAGCTGTTCAAGGTTCAAATACAAACAAACTTATTACCGGATCAGGTATGGTAGCACACACCATTAATCCCAGCACTGGGGAGGCAGCAGCAGGTGGATCTCTGAGTTCAAGGCCAGCCTGGTCTACAAAGAGAGTTCTAGGACAGCCAGGGCTATACAGAGAAACCCTGTCTTAAAAAACCAAGTACACACACACACAAACCTCATTAATAGTGGCCATAGTCAGAATGAGGGGGACCCCAGTGACTGTGGGGGTACCAAGGGAGCCTTCAGGAGCCAAGAAGGCCCTAATTGTTATCTTGGGAGTGCCCACATTTACTGACCAGACCTGTCCACTTGGAATTTGGGCCCTTTATAAATGAGGCGTGAACCCTGACAGACCATGGACGTACGGTAGACCACAGAAATAAAAAGCAACTGTACTTCTGTCCCAGGCTGGCCTTGAACTCTCCATGTAGCTGAGGATGACTTTCAAAGTCTCATCCTTTTGTTTCTAAAAGTTAGGATTTCAGGTGTGTACCGTAATGCCCCACTTATTTTGTGCTAGGCATTGCACCCAGGGCTCTGCGCATGCTTGGCAAGTGTTCTACCAATGGAACACTAGCCCAGGCCCTCCCTATAGACTCTTTGAAAATGGGAACCCTGACAGGGACAAGGGGCAAAGCTCTGCCAGGTTGCATCCCTCAAACTCTGAGCCTTCGGGTCCCCTCCCCCCAGGACAGAAATGTACATGGCCTATTTCATGTGACAGAGGCTGAAAGAGTCAATGTATAATACATACCTAAAAGGGGCCAGCTGTTCCTGGCAGCCCAGGGGAACCTCCACACTGGCAAGGCCAACCTCTGAGACTTGGCCAACACCATCACACTGCTAGTACCCAAGACGAAGGTGAGCACCGCCCTCCCTTGTATTCTCTCACTGTCTTGTAGGTGGGGAATAACTGATTCCTGAGCATAGCATCCATGAAGAACCAGACAGGACCCTGGAGCTAGATACTGAGAGGGCACATCCAGACTCTGATGCTGGGCAACCTAGGGCCAGTGTTTTAACCTCTCTGAGTCTGGTTTGTTAGGGATAGAGGCATAAGGTCTCCTCCATAGAGTGGAGGGAAGGTTAAATGGGTTGATATGAAGTTCTAGAAGCAAAGTGCTTAGTAATACGGATGATCACTGTTAGAATATCAGAAAGTGTGGCTTCCCTGAACCGAGCATCCGCTGGGACTCTCTCTCATCAGGATGCTCTTCATCATGGCTCTACTCCAGAATGGGGGCAGGGCGGTGGAGGATGGGGCATATGTCAAGGAAATTCTGCCTAAACCAATTCTGAACCTTCACCATACACATACGTCAGCACAAAAATGGAACTCTGGACACACCGGCCCGGCCAGATGCCACCTAAGTGAACCAGCTCCATTGAAAAGTAGTTCTTGGCCATAGTCAGGAGAAGGCCACATCCTCTGATCTGGGAACGGCACCCCAGGGACTTCAGCTAAAGGCTTCCATTCAACAAACTAAAGAGGAAACAAACAACTTTGCCACAGCTTGCAGAAAGGAGGAAATCAGAGGCAATTTGCACTCCTCCCCAGGCACAGAGCCTAGGGATGATGGGAAAACGGTAACTCTGCCCTGGCCTGTTAGGATGCCTACTGGTGGATGAGTATCAGGGAGCTGCAAAAAGGGAGAGGACCGTCAGATTGAGAAATTTCTCCCCAAACCTGTTGGTTTTTTTCAGTGAACAATAAAAACTAAAACAAACAAACAAACAAATGCTTTTTCTAAAGTCCTCAGGCTTGGCTGGCTCCTGAGGTGGGTAGGAGGAGGAGGTCAGTCTGATGTCTTCACCTATTGGAGTCAGGTCTGGCTGGGAAGGTGCAGGGGTGACCCAGAGGTGCACAGGTGGGTGACGATGGGGGAGGGAGATGGTCATGGTATGGCCGGGGAAGGCATCTGGGAGGAAGGAGTCTAGAGCAGGTGCTTGTGTATGTGGGGGGGGGGTTGGACTGACTCAAGAGAAGGCAGGAGAGGCCTGAGAGACAAGGCTGAGGAGCCAGATAAGATTCAAGCAGGTGGCTAGCTTCAGGCTGAGAAGTGTGCCCCCCCATGAAGGAACCCCAAGGTAGGAACACTCCCAGATGTGTCTGGAGGCAAGGGACCAGCCAAGAGGCAGCTGGGAGTGGATACACAGATGCAGGCAGGATTTGTGGGTCCTGTGGAGTGAGCACTGGAAGCCCCTGGGTGTGGCTCAACCCACCCAGAGGACGTGAGAGGAGAGCCAAGGAGAGTCTTGAAGCAGACAGATGCGGTGGTCCAGTGAGAGGGGGCAGGGAGATGCATCTAGGAGCCAGAAAGGGAAGGAGTCAGCTGTCTAAAAGGAGTCAGTAGGCAGAGATTGGAAAGCCCCTTCAGGTCATGATCACTGGGGACATTAGCTAGAGTGGATTCGGGAGGACTACCCTTGGTGACGGCAGACCCTGTAAATCTGGGTGAGAAAGGAGAGCTATGTCAATGGCCTAGGGACGCATGAGTCCCCACTGAGAGCGGCAGCATGGACCCCAGGAGACTCTAGCTGCTGCCAGGCTTGGAAACCAGACCCATGTCCGCTGCACTCAGCAAACACAGGAAGGAGAATGTGGGGAAGCCGGGGCTCCCCAAGCCTGGGAAGCTGACCCTCTGCCAAATCCCAGGCGCCAGGATCCCTCTGCCTCAGCAGGCCCACCACAGGGAAGCCCACCTTGCCAAGAGGCAGGTGCCAGGGAGCAGGGCCAGGGTCATCCCAGCTCCACCAGTCACAGACGTGGGAGGAGCCACCTGTGCCATCTGTGGTGCCGGGGCTGGGGCAGAAGGGAAAAAACCAAACAAATGATTTTCACATTAGGACCATCTTCTTAAGGGGAGAATTTGCTCCCAATTATGTTTGTGTCTTTGGAACTGGAGTCTGGTGACCTATAGAGTGTCACGATGCCCATTGTACAGGTAAGGAGACTGAGGCTGCCCTTCCCTGCAGACTTGCAGCTTTTTACTTAGTCTTTTTCCTACTCTTGGTTTTTGGAACTTCACCCCTGGGCAGGGAAGAAGGTTCTGGCCTGGCTGGCCTCCCCACCACCACCACTCAGCTCGGGAGGTTTGAGCTGGATTTTCTCACTTCCACAAGGGGAGTAGAAGCCTTGGGGGTGGTGTGTGGAGGCTGTGGTCCAGACGCCTTGAAGTGGGGGTGTGAGCAGCTGACTTCCTGGTGGTCTTCTGGGCTAGGGCCTACAACTTTCCCACAGGTTTCTCCTCCTGCACCACCAGACTGAGCATGGAGCCATATGCATTTGCCCCCGATCTAACTGCCTATTGTGTCTGGAAATCAGTCCATGTCTGGGAATGGCCAAGACTTCCTGGCTGTTTGAACTGCCCAATCTGTTTATTTCACCTCTACATCCTCACGCTGAGAATTTGTAACAGGGAGAAAGGGGAACATAAGTATAATCAATCAATGGGCTTAGCATCACACAGAACTCAAGAGTAGGGTCCCTACTGCCCAGGCTTCCTGTATCTGACCTGGAAAAGCAGGAGGAGGGAGCTAAGTTGGTCCCTATTGGAGAGTCATCCGCTGACTCCCCAGGAGTACAGAGCTTCAGGTATATAAAGCTGGGCGTGGCTGGAGGGTGGGAGGTGGTGCAAGAGCGTAGGTTGGTGTTAATGGGGCACTCTTGGGCATGAGGAGTGTGCTTCCTAACGGTAGTGAGTGTGGGGCAGATGCTGCTCCAAGTTCCGGTAGAAGGACATCTAAGGAGAGCCTCGTACGTGCCAAACATGCCACACCTGCCTCTCAATCAATTTCCACTACAAGTGGAAACCGTTCTCCCACTCGCGTGCCTCGGTCACCGTGCCAGGCTCCCACCTGGGATCCGAACCAGGACGCTCCCGTGGTGCCAGCCAGGAGCGTACTCCGGGTGACC
>LOJH01017463.1:0-22279 GCA_001685095.1 Ellobius talpinus
AGCTTGATACAAGCTAGAAACATTTGGGAAGAGGGAACCTCAGTTGAGAAAAGGCCCCCAGCAAATAGACTGTGGGGGCATGGTTATGGTCGATGATTGATATGGGAGGCCCAGTTCACTGTGGGTGGTGGAACCATAGGGCAGGAGGCACTAGGTTCTATAAGAAGGCAAAGCTAAACAAGTCGTGAGGAGCAAGCCAGTAAGCAGTAAGTGGCCTCTGCTTCAGTTCCTGCATCCTTGCAAACCCCTTAGTAGTTTGATTGACTTAGCACATGTACTGTCTAGTTTTATGTCAGCTTGATACAAGCTAGAAACATTTGGGAAGAGGGAACCTCAGTTGAGAAAAGGTTGATACAAACTAACTCAAGGGGTTTCTTCTCCCTTGAGTTCTTGCCTCGACTTCTTCGGACAATGGACTACAAGCTATAAGATTGGCTGAATTCTTTCCTTCCCAAATTGCTTTTGGTCATGGTATTTTATCATAACAATTGAAAACCCCAACTAAGACTGCATATAATTTTAAGTTAAGAATTATTTCCTGATAAGTTTAAAAGGTATTGCTTCATTCTTTGCTAGGTTCCTGTGTGACTATTAGAAAATCATATACCCTTTCAGTTTTTAAATTATTTCTATGTGACCTCATGTTGGCTCTTAGAGTATTGCTCTTTGGTTGATACATTATCTTTGATTTGCCTATGAGTTGTTTGCTTGGAAAGGTGACAAAGAATTCCACACTAAGAGGGGGAGAGGAGTACAAAGTGTTGTGTATGCTAAAAGGAAAATCTGTTGTAAAGAGCAGCAGCAAATCTCTAGATGTTGCTGAGGAACAGGAGGAGGCAATGGTTTTAAATGGGGTTGAAGAGTAGGGTTGGGGTTGTAGAAATGTGTCTGTAAGCACCCAGGCATGAAGACACTGTTGCTGTTTACCCAGCAGACATAAGCTTCTGCTAAGGTTCTGGAAGAGCAATGGTTCCAGGGAGATCAGGCCCCTTCCAGTTCCAGCCGAACCACGATTGGTGTCACCGATTTCCTGACATTTCTCCTGCCAGTAAGTAGCTAAGGTATGAGTGCCTGATGAATTTCATTCCAACAGAAACCTCAGAAGGAAAAACCTGTTTGGGTACTTCTGAGAAGGGATTTATCTTTCTCAATGAGGGGTACAAGGGAGGTTTTTATGAATGCATGTGGTAGTTTGAATGGATGTGCCCCCATAATCTCATAGAGAGTGACACTAATAGAAGATATGGAGTGGGTATGACCTTGTTGGAAGAAGTGTGTCACTGTGGAGGTGGACTTTGAGGTTTCCTATGCTCAGAATGCTGCCTAGTGTCTCAGTTGACTTCCTGTTGCCTGCAAGGTATAGGAGTCTTGGCTACTACTGCAGCACCATGTCTGCCTGCATGCCTCCATGTTCCCTTTCATGATGATAATGACTGGACCTCTGAAACTGTAAGTGGGCCACCCCAATTCAATGTTTTCTTTATAAGAGTTGCCGTGGCCATGGTGTCTCTTCACAGTGATAGAAACCCTACCTAAGACAATGCAGTATGCTTAGATATGCTGTGACCATAAGAAAAAAATAATTAAGACCTAAAGTGATGATAGATAGATAGATAGATGATAGATAGATAGACAGACAGATAGATGAGTAGAAAGAAGAGCTTGGATTATAGATCTGAGTTTGATTGATGGGATAATGCTATCATATTGTTCTTGTTTTATAATCCAAGAATTCTCTTATTGCTTAAGTCACATTGAATGGACTCTTCTGCAGTCTGAACATACATACTGAGTCAACATTCTAGAAAATGATTTTTCTCATAATACAAGGAATATTTGTTAAAATAACTCCATGCTGTTATATGAAGAATAAATGACTAAGCTGTCAAAGGTAGTTTTCTGTTTTGAAAACCTCCAGAAAGATGGTTACACACACACACGCACACACACACACACTCATGTTAATATGTGTCTGCATGTAACATATATTACCCTACAGAAGTAATAAATAGGAGTAACTTGTATACGTCTCCAGAATAGAGAAAGTTAGGAGTTATGAAATGGAGCAGAAATAACTCCATTCCTTCCACACAGTGGAAATCAGTCCTGCAGAAGTTACACATGACTGAAGATTCCACTATGAGCGTGTGAAGCAGGAGTTGTACACAATGTTCTGAGTTCCTTCAGAGGGTTTTTATTATACAGCACAGTTCCTTACTTCTTACTGTAAATACGAATTATCTGTCTATGCATAAGGATAACAAGCACTGATCAGAAAATCTGTGAGATGCAATTAGATTTCAGCTCCAAGTTTTGATAATGGCTCCTTGAATTGCCTTGTGGAAAGGATCCCAAGGCTTCTGGAAAAAAGAATAGTTTCCTAATTATGTATACCTGAGGCACAAAGCAAGAGATGCCATCTAATTATTCCTCATGGGCAGAACCCACCTAAAAAGGAATAATGAATGGAAATTAAAGGAAAAGGATAAACCACATGTAATCTGGGTCTGGCTTCTTTTAGGCTCACCTTACATGATCAAATTTGCTCTTGAAAAATTCATTCAATTTTACATTACCTGAAACTTTTGTTTTTCAACTCTGATTTCTTTTTCTGTTTAAGTGTGTGGTTTTAGGCAGTGGAGACGCCTCGTATTCAAACTCGAGACCATGTAAAATTGCTACTTAGTTACCTTGGTTGCTCTCAAATAGAACACTCATTTTTAAAACTCATTTCAATTTATTAATCTCCATGGTTTTTTAACTCAGCTCACGAAAATTTGGATTTTTTTATTCAAGTAAACAGACATTTCTTAATATACTGTATTTTTAATTTTAAAAAAGCCTAAAATTTTCCTCCAACATCTACATATCCATAATAAGTATATAAAGGGGAAGACTTTGTAATATGGAGCCGTTTTAAGCCCCATTACTTCTCAGAAGTGCATCAGGGCCATCCCACTGCTGTCCTCGTCAACATGATGCAGATGTACACACTGTGTCTTTCCGAGGGTTACTTCCCAAGGGTTCCTCATAATTCACTTAACTTCCTCGCTTTTCCATACTAAACACTTGTTTATATTTCAAAATATAAATATTTCTTTTTCTTATGTAATTTTATCACACAATATTGTCTTTTTAAAAATATACATGTGTGTGAGAGAGAAAATGTATGTGAGTGTGTGTGTGTGTGTGTGAGAGAGAGAGAGAGACAGAGACAGAGAGAGATCAGAGGGCATCTCACAGGACTGTTGTCTCCTACCACGTGAGTCCCAGGAATTGAACTCAGGTTTGGTGGCACGTGCCTTTACCCACTAAACCATATTAACAACCAATATTAACAACTGACATTCTCTTCGGAGGCCATCTTCTTGTCGGTTTTACTTCCTGATTGTTGGCAGTCTTACAGTCACTGAAGGTCCTTCTAGAAAACTTATCAAGAATTGTGCCTTAATTTCCAGTTATTGATTAATTTTATGGGGATTCTTAAAAAAAAGAAGGAAGACTAAAGAGATTTTAAAAAAATAACATTTGTTTTCTTGTTTAATCAAGCACAATTCCCTGGCTCACTCTGGCTATCAATGTAGTCTTAAATGGCCATTATTGCACCATTTACAGTTTGTACAGAATACACTTTACCTTGATATTTATAAAGAGGAAAAAAGCACAATTCTTCAGCCGTAAGGGGAGCCTCTTGGCAAATAAAAGGAAAACTTACTTCCATTAGCAAAACCCTGGGGTCTAAATCTAGAGAACACATACTTAAGAGACCTCAAAGAAAAGGTCCCTAATCTGTATTCTGGGTACATTATTAGGTTTGAGCATATTGCCGTGTAATCACCGAGAATGCCAACTGGGCTATTTTCAGCAGTCAGAGACAGTAAGGGAAGCAGAAAAGAGAAAGCCCGCCCTATCAACAGTGACTATAAGGAAATTGAGGAATGCCCGGTTACTATAAACGTCATCTTTATGAGCCTGACAGTTATGAAGAGTTCAGGCACTGGGAAAGTTTGGTAGGTATCTTATTACTCTCAAGTTGAAACAAATGTTCTTAGTGAGGAACAAAGAATTGTTATCTAGCAGATGGTATTACATTCCTATTGTCATTTCGTATTCATAATAATCATTTCCTTGCCTTGAACATGTCAAATAACTCAGGTTGTTTCAGATAACACACCCCAACTCATCCGTTCTGCCCTGTCGTTCTATTGCTCCCCACTCTAAAATTAAGATAGAAGTAAAATTACTTTTGTAAGCAATTTACATGTAGCAGTACAGATGATCATATTTTTAATTTATCATTTCAATTATCTTATGAAACTTAATATTTGAAGCAGTAATCTGTCTCTGATTCCTTGAAATTCATATGAATCTGTTTGATTACCAAATAAATTTTTTCCAGTATGTTGTTAAGAGCTGGGATTTTGAATTCCTAGTGACCTGGGTTCAAATCCCAGCTCTACAACTAGGAACTGTACAATAATTGGTCAAATTCCTTAACCTTTCTGGTCTTTGTTTTTTTTTGATTTTTATTTTTTGTATTTGTAATGTAATAGCTTTTATATGGTACTTTAGAAAATTACAAAGCACGACTACAAAGCTCTTATAATGTCTGCAGAGAATAAGTATTTAACAAAATAATAATAATACCTCAGTTATTAGAAAACTTGACTTTTAAATAATGTAGGGAGCTCCCCCATTTTCTTGTTTCTCTCTCATTTGGCTTGAGTTGTAAAAGGCTTGCTGGCAGCTGAGGCCAATACACTCTGCACCCACAGGGTTGACAGCTGAATTTCAGGGCTTGGCAGGAATGCTCACTATTTTACTCAGATGCTTCTAAGAGGGTCAATGCATGCCTATCTGCTGCCTGCATTCGGAAAGTACTGAAGGAATAGGGCAGGGAAATTTCAGAATAAGATCAGGCATGAGTCTCTCCCTCCTACCCATCAGAGCATCATCTACACTACGAGATAGCAAACTTCCTGTTGTAGATCGAAGAGTATAAGAACAACAAAAGCAAAATATACCTTGGTTATGTATAGTGTGGACCCTTACTAAGACTTCCAGACCTCTGAATTTCTGAAATCTTGTACTCGGCAGTGGATCAAAGAATTTTTAAATTTGATAACTACTCTGTACTCCAGAAACAAATGATTTTGGTCCCTCCAATATCTCCTCTTATGGCTATCTTTGCTTATTGTTTTCTCCATCTTTATTACTAATTAACCAACTTAGAAATCAATGCAATACTAACTGGGTATGGTGTGGGGGGGATGTCTATAAGCCAGGCATTAGAAGGCTAAGAATAACTTCAAGTTCATGGCCAGAATGGACAACGTAGCGAACACCAGGCCCACCATGACGATATAACAGACTCCATCTCCGAAATAAGTGCCATGCATACCAAGCATACACAACAGTATCCAGTGAAATACTGTTTGTAATATAAAAATTGTACATCAACAGCTATTAGAAACTTGACAAACAGAGGTTAGAGGGGTGTGCACTCAGTAAAGTGTTTCTGCACAAGCATGAGGAATTTCAAGCCCCATGTAAAACAAAACAAAAGAACAAAATAACAGTTTGGTATGGTGCATGCTTGTAATCTCATCACTGGGGAGGCAGAGGCAGTCTGACTTGCTAGCCAGCCATTTTAACCTGTTTAGTACGTTCTAGAACAATGGGACCGCTTGTCCAAAAATTCTAGGTGGATGGTTCCTAAAGAAGTACATCTATGTCTGTTATCTGGCTTACACACATACACAGAGACACATGCAGACACACACACACACACACACAATTTTCATTAGTCTCAGTCTTATCCTGTGGTCAGAGAAGTTGAGATTGCTTAGGAGCCAGGACTCAAGCCACTGACCTAATTCTGGTACTTCCTTCTGGTCTGTTTCTTGTGTGATCTCAGAATCTGTCATTGTAAATCTCGAAGTAAGACAGTAGTTGCATATTTTGGAATGGAGGTTATATTATGCAACTCAAGTGAAATAGGCAGAACCCAGGGTCTCTGTGGGTTCCTTGTCTTATCTCCAAATCAATCTTTGTAATTCCTTCTAGCATAAAGTAGGGATCTCACTATAGATCCCAGGGACTCCCGGCAAACTCCCCACCCTGTGATGCCCTGCTTGGAACTCTTAAATCAGTTCTCAGAACTGCGACTTCTCCTGTTGTCTGGGTGGCCCTTTCCTTGTCCTTCACACCACTGTCAAGGGGTAAAGCAGAGTCTCTCCATTTCCAGCAGTCCTCACACGGTTGTTTGAGGCTCACTACTCAAGTTGTAACACTACCGTGGCAGCAAGCACTCAGCTGCTCAACAGGAAAGGGCCACATGCAAAGCAAGAGCCTAAACAGCTCGTATAGGACAGTGATGGTCCACACGATGCCTGGTTTGATCTCCTTTGAAGTTTAGTAAAACCCAGTAGGATTGGGACAGGAATGGGTGTCAGATCCCTAAGGGACAGATGGCAGGCTTTCCTAGCGTTTCACTTAATCCTGCAACATCGATCATGAGTCATACTATAATTCAAGATCTGAATTGCAAAATAAAGGAGGTAGTGCTTGAATTTATGGTCATATTGACTGCGAATAACTAGGTAGTATCTTAAAAGTGGAATGTCTCAATGCTACTTGTCAGTCATTGTGAAACAGATGATAAGCAATGAGCTTGACTAACATCCCAAGATTACGTGCTAGATACTTTTAATAAAATTCAAGTCCAAGTGAATCAACTGTTGGTTATCGTGCTTTCTGCATTTATTGTGAATAGAGCAATAGGGAGAAGGCCTAAACTCCTTCTATGTCTAAGTGATATTCATACTTTGCAGCAAAGTCAAGTGCTGTAGTTTGGATCCTAAACATCCCTTAAAGGGCCACATGATAAAGACGTTATCTTCAGCCTGTTGCAAGTGGAAGGTGGTGGAATTGTTAAGGGGTGTGGCCTCACGGGAGGCCTTCTTGCCCTTGGTAATGTACCTTGAAGGAGCTTGATCCCAGCCTCTTCCTCCCTCTGTTACCTTGTACCCTGGCTGTCAAGTGATCAGCTCTGCTTTGCCATGCATTCTCCCTAGTATGTGTTCCCTTGTCATTGTCCCCAAGACAAAAGGGCCAACAGAAAATGACAGAAACTGTCTAACGCTTTTAGGCTAAATCAACCTTTTCTTTTTATGAGTAGATTATCTTGAATGTTTGTTCCAGTAATGAAAATCTTAGTAACATACAAAGTCATCCGTAGTAGAAAACCTCTGTTCATATGGTCATATAATCAATTTTGGATGGTTGAAATCTTTTTATTTGCCCTCAATATTATACTTATTCTGTTAGTGGTTTAGTCTTTCAAAGCACTGTATTTATCTGCTATCAAAGTCCCTCTACTATAAAATTGAGTGCACAATTTTTATCTCATTATTTAATGGCATCAATAATATAACCCACATATTTACCAGCAGACTTACAGCAAAGTAGAATAGAGTTATTTATTCAATAAAGACAGAAAACAATTTTCTATCATAAAAATTAAAGCTGTGATCCAATATTTACAATTAATGAAGAAACTAATCAGAAACAAGAAAAGGTTGTCCATTGTCTCAAATATGGTTTAAAGTTGCCTGAAAAACTATAATCTGAGTAATCAAACATGAAAATCAACTGCACAGTGATAATGTTTGAAAGAGTTAGGCAAAATAATTGTATTTCCACTGACTCAAAATTCAAGGGATTACCTAAGATGTATAAGAAACACAAAATATGCTTTATAAGAAAACTTGAATGTTGTAAAATATATTTCCACAATAGGTCTTCTATGCAGCAGTTAGAAAATGAAAGAACAATCCCATGCATAATTTCTATAAAATATGCAATCCTATAAGCAATATTACAGGGCATTAATTAAAATTTTTAACTTAAAAATACATGTGTACTTTTAGGATGGCTCAGTATTATAATAATATCATAACTAATCTTAGGTCATTCTATAAGCTCCATGGACTTAGTTGTTACAGCCTCTTAAAACTACAGTTTGACATGTGGTGTCTCCTTCTCAAAGTCATTTTTCTAAGAACTTGCTGAGAACTCTTTCTAATGCAGGCTGTCTGCTTTCTAAGCCTGTTGGGCTGCTGCCATATCGAGATTGGTTTCCATAAAGCATCTGGGTTGTCCCCTGCACTCCTTGTACACTAGGTTAATTATTCTACTGATCTTTATTGCTTTTTTGTATACCTTGTTTGCTTGAGGACATCTTCAGTTCATTTTTTTTCTAAATTGGGAAAGGTATGTAGGGAGTACACTTGTAAACTTGGTCTTTACATGCATAAATACATTCTTAGTTTCCCCTAATCTTGCCAGTTTGGCTATCAACAGTATCGCCCCATCTGTTGCAGATTCCAGTCTTGCTGATGAAAAGTCTGGTATCTTTGAAAGATTTCTTTTTCTTTGAGTTTGAAGGACTTTAGGGTTCATTTCTTATTTTTGAAATTTCAGAATTCCATCAATACATGCCAACATTTGTATCCTTTTTACCTTGGTGGACATTTTAACCTGAGCATTTGAATTACTCCTTGTGTCTGTAAAGGGTTTTCATTACTTTTCTGCCTTTGCATATTCTATTTCTACCATATTTTTTGCATCCCTTTATCCTATTTATTATCTTATATTTTCTATTGTGGACTTCTCTCTATATATTCTAAGACTTCTTCTCAGCTAATTCAATATTCAGTCACCTTTAGTCATTTATCCAAAGCTTTCTATTCAAACCTGAGGAATGTGTTTTCAGAGGTTACATTTTGCTCAGTTTTGTGCACACCTCTGCCACCCAAGTCTCTGGGACAAGCCTTGCATGTTTCTCTCTGTAAGAATCTATATTGTATATTTTCTCTCTTCCCTACATCATACAACTATTCATGCCTAGCTTGTATAATGTTTGCATCTCAAATATTTTTTTAATATTTCAAATGCCCAGCATTCTCTTCTACCTTAGATTGGAGAACCCCATCCTCCTCCCAATTTTCACCCTCTTTTCTCATTCTTTGTCTCTGTGAGTATATTCATCCTCCAGACTAGAAAACTTATCAACTTCTCTGCTGAAGTCTCCAACTTAGGTTGCTCTTCCACATTCTACATATTTCTCCTTGATAAGGACAGACACCTCAAACTCTATCTTCATAATGTCGCTATTTACCCAATCTGTAATTCCTCCCTCCATATTTAGAATAGAAGCTACCATCATTCACAAAGGCTGTGAAGCCAGAAATCCTTGAGCCCTCCTCTCATGGTCTTCTGAAAGTCATCGACTTCTGCCTCTTTGACTCTACAAATAACTACTGAATACGTCATGAGGACTCTTAGCTTAAGTCTCTTTGTTTTTAGCATGATTAGATAGATTCCCAGTGGACTCCCAGCCTTCCCCCTCATCCAACTCCAAACTAGGATCTCTCAAAATTGAGAGGTCACACACTTCTTGAGAACACTTTCAGAACATGTAGTCTCACTATAAGGAACATCATACCTAAAAGGCAAATGTCTTTTCCTCATGTGACGTGTGGTTAATCAAGCCCTGATGCATCAACAAAGCCTAAATCGTGGCAATTGAGCCACAGGATCCTTGTTTTGGTTTCAGACATATCAAGCAAAGAGTACAAAGAGTAAAGTTAAAAGTTCTCACAAAGAGTACTTCAACTCAACATTGTTTTTTTCAAAATCACAGATCATGACGCCTATTATCTGGGAAGCTTCCCAGTCAAAGGATTAAACGATCATTTTCGAAGATGTAAGAGAAAGTGTAAGCAAGGCCTTCACATTGGGACTGTCCTCAAATGAAGTCACCCAGGAGCAATGCTCAGTGTCATTAAAAACACAAACAAAAACCCAAGCACCTCAGCAACCCAACATAGCTAGTAGTTCATGATGGATTGCTCCTGATTTCCCCACTGTCCGTAACCCATTGAGTGTAAACTGTTTATGACCACACTTGAGCTTCTCACACTGCGGTGTTTTTCTTGGAGACCTGCCAGCTAATCCTCTGCATCCTTCCCTCTGCTTCCTGAAAGCCCAGATCAAAGACTTCTCCTCTCTGGAAGAACAGAAGAATAGACATTCTTTATGAGTCTTTCCCTGGCAGTAGTGGTGCAATGTTTCAATCCTAGCACTCAGGAGGCAGAGGTAGAGGAAGGTGAATCTCTGTGGATTTGAAGTCAGCCTGGTCTACAGAGCAAGTTCTAGGACAACCAGAACTGCACAGAGAAACCCTGTCTCAGAAAAAAAAATCCATTTTTTTCTCTTCCTTGTTAGCCTTGGTAGGTATGCACACATAGCACATGGTGATGTCATTTAAGAGCCACCTTCTATTTCTATCCCTGACATATTAGTCCATATTTCAGTCTCTAAACCTGGCACAATTCCTAGTCATACAATATATACTTGATAAATGAATGGCCTCCATCTGATTTTAACTTTCTCTCTCTGCTGTAATCAATTAGCTAATTCCTCTAGCCATTCAATATCAATCACCTATCTGTTAATTTCTGGGAACACATCCTTTTCCCCGAAGAGTACTTTATATCTTGTGCCCCCACCTTTTCTCTCTATGATCAGACACATTATAATATTCTTTTCTTCAGAATCTTTTCTAAGCCTGATAACTTTAAAACTACTCTAGAGGTAGTTTTTTAAATTCAAGATTCAATTCAAGATTCTAGGACACATCCATTTTGTTTTTATATATTAGTGATTCCTCTTGAGCCTCGATGTTAACTAAGCATGGTTTTTAAGAACACACATACACATATGTACGCACACATTATCTCAATGATTCTTCACACTATTATTACACATATTTCATTTTCTGGGAATACTGAGGCACAGAGAGCCTTATTCACAAGCCACATGTAATTCAGCTGGTTAGCACAAAGTTTGGATTCAAACATGGCCAGTTCAAACTACTTACAATCACATTATGCTACCTTAAAAAGGACCACTGGACTATTAGAAAACAAAGCTCTTGATTGTAAATCCAACCCGTGAGTAGAGTGAATATTACAGTCTCATATTTATTTCTGAGTATCATTTTCTGAGCTTAATATAAGTAGGAACCATCGGTTCAAGAATTTAAAATAATATGCTAAAATTATGAAGGTTGTTAAAATTACTTTGAAGCGTGTGAGGCCGGAGTTCCAGTTGAGATGGGCACTGGCACGGAATGTTCAGACACCGACTAACCGAGTTAAGCTGCACATCTTACGCTAAGCCTGAGGGAGGGCGAGGGAGCACAGTGAGAAGGAAGAACATATGGGGTCTAGGTATTGAGGCACGAATATAAATTATTATCTTGGTTGGTTTAGGAACACCAACAATCAAGGGATTAGCAGAGTTAAAGAGGTTTGCGGAAGAATATTTTCTGGTTTTTAATAAAACTCCTTAGAACTGTGTGTGCAAAGGCATAGATAATTTCGTTGTGTATCTTTTCCTTCAAAAAGAAAAACGAAATGTTCTCGCCAGTTGCTATTAGCAATCGTGTGGCGGACAGTGCTCATGTTTCACGCATATAAAAGTTAATGCCCTGTCCAGAGTATTTGACATTAGCATAGGAGCTAGCACAGAGCCTATGTTCTGTTCCGAGCTTTGTGCCTTTCTGTACAGAAATGGTCATGTCCTCACAGGGAAATCTGTTCTCCTCCTGTGATAAGAGTATCAATGTACTTGCCTCTTTATCGCAAAGGGATAGCCTGGAGATTAGTGATGCAAAGGCTGCGAAGGTCTTCAGACTCTTTCAAGACAAAGTAACACACAGGTGGACAGCACAAAAAAACACTATCTTCTTTCTGATGCACAGGAAGAGTTGAAAGGAAACCAACCCTCGAGTGCAGCGTCATAGTACAAAAACATTAGCTGGGGATGCCAAACCCAAACAACACTAGTGATACTGAATCCAAACTAAGGTTTGTGTTCTATACAGTTTCCTAGATGTCTTGATGTTCCACGGGATGACAAATGATAACTTGAGGTAAGCTATGATATGCTATCAAACATGTTCCATTTATAAGCATGTGGTCAGTAATTAATGGGTAAAGTTTCTATTGCCTTTGTTATGGTGTGGCAAGTACTCTGACTTATGTGGCCTTTGGTTTCCTAAAGAGTGAGGTCAATGCCATTTAGAATTATTCTTTAAGAAGTGTGACAAGAGGAAATCTCACATGTCTAATATATAAAGTGTACATTTGAATATGTGTGTGTATTAATATGTTCTTAACTTTTCACTCATACTATGGAAATACAGTGGTTGCATGAATGAACCTCCATATTTGAAACAAATGGATGGGGAATAACCAAAATGCCAAGTGTTTTATTAAGATCCAGAGCATCAAGAACTCTCTCACACTTCTCAAACACTTGGTCCAACTGTCTCTCATCTAGTGAAATAAGAGATACACATAATTCCAGTTGCCATTCTTGTATTCCCCCATAGAAATCCGTGATTTTATGCTTCAAGATATATGTATGTGCATATTAACAATTCCCCCATCCAAAGTATCATCAAACTGGAAACATCCTAACTACTTAAGAAGAGAAAACTTCAGGAAGAAATTGTCCCTTTATATAAGAGAGCATGAGCTGGTTGTGCACACAAGGATTATGGGTGTACAATTTATTGGTAAATCTTACATAAACAATCTTATTTAAAAGATGCAAAACATAAGAGAATCCAAAAGATGAGTCCATTTTCAGAAAAGGTAGGGGGAAAAAGAGCAAAAATGGAGAAGGGAGAATACAGTGCTAAATAGTGAGACATAAATGAGCGAGGGAAAGAACTAAAGGGTTTTCTCCCATAAAATAAGCAAGAGCAGTTGAGTTGAAGTTGGTGGCAAAGGTAAAACAGTGCCTATAATTGAAATTTAATCCTAATGCTCTCCCAGCCATGTTTGAAACAAAAACAGACCTGTGAAGGTTCTTCACAACACTGAGTCTCTTTTCACAATTCCAAAGTATGCTTTGGTTGCAAATCTCCTTTTAACATGCTTTGACTGGGTGTTCACTGTCCAGGTATTTGTTGTTAAATAGACATAGCTTCCACTTCACTGCATGTGTCTCCAGCCATTGATATAGTCAGTATATTCATTTTACAATATGGGAAAAGGATAGAGTTCAAATAAGGTTGTCTAAATTTATATAATAAAGACTACCGTGCCTTGTAAAGGCCTACCAAAGGGACAATATCCATGCATCGGAGAAGGTTCTTATTTTATCCAAACCTCTTCTATTAATATGTCAATTAATAGCTTGGATGTAGTAGAAAGCCTCTTAAATCATGAATGTTTTTATACTTGTGCTTTCATTTAAAATCCTCTTAGCAAAATCCTTTTAGCAATGTATAGGGGCTAGATGATGTGGCAATTGAGAGGAAGGTCTTTAAAGTCAGAATGAGATTTAAACACAGGCCTGCCATTTGCTACAGGGGCATGTTGTATGACCTCTTTAAGTATCTATTTCTTTTGTTCATACAAGAACAAAAGTAGATAAAGCACACAAAGAACTCAACAAAATGCCAGCCCATTCGGAGGACTTCACGAGGGCTAGTTATCACCATAACTCCCACTAGGACCATCACCACCATCTTCATCTGGCTGATCAATGGGAAAACATGTCCAGCTGACCCTACATGCTAGGAAGTGCTCTTCCAAGTCACATTTCTTTTCAACTTTGGTTATAGCAGGGGCCAAGAACAAAGTAGAAAAAACCCACCAGACTCATGTATCAACTTCTCTCTCATGGCCATTTCTTCACATCTAACTAAACTGAAAATTAGGGGAAAAAACACATCTCCTATGCCTGGCTGGAGATAACAGATAACAGAGGGAGAGGAGATCAGCAAAAAAGAGATGTCACCTACTTTTCTGAATACAAGGAATAAATTACAATAAAAAGTGAAGCAAAGTACTAGCAAACCCAGAAAGATTTGGTGACTGGAAGCCACATATACCCAGGAAGGCAGGAATTTCGTAAGAATTGGAAGCATATGGAGACTAGATAAAGCCATTAGATCCTAACTACTTCCCTCTCTTGCTAGACGCTAAATGATTTCTTTCCTGAGGGAAAACAAATGGTGAGATTTCAAATTAAGAGGTGAGGTACTATGGCCTTAGGTTGAAAAACACATATGTATTTGAAAGTCTATACATTACTAGTAAGAAACTCAGCCTTCTTACATAGCACGGTCCACAAATACTAGTAATCATATATGTGCCCTAAGCAGTTTTCTCAGACAGCAATTAAGGAATCCACTTATAATGGCATTAAGAAACTTCTCAAAGAATAGTCCATTTGAACAACCAACCATGGTACAGTGAGATCCATACTAAGAGCCCCTGCCTACGCTCTCAGAACTTTTGATGATGTATTTATTGTCTGCAGTGTTATTGTCTTGTTTGTGTGCCTCATTCTTTAATTTATTTAATATATATAAAGTGTTCTTTGATCATTACATTCTCTTGTTTCTTTCCCTCACCTAGAAACTCTTCCCAAGTTCCCTTCTTAATGTTTTGTGTGTGTGTGTGTGTGTGTGTGTGTGTGTGTG
The DNA here is from genome assembly GCA_001685095.1 of Ellobius talpinus. Taxonomy (NCBI): domain Eukaryota; kingdom Metazoa; phylum Chordata; class Mammalia; order Rodentia; family Cricetidae; genus Ellobius; species Ellobius talpinus. The sequence continues at coordinate 14,570 of LOJH01017463.1, forward strand.
TGTGATGATTGTATTTAATGAGGGTTGTCTGCATGAGCATGTGTGTGGAGTGACTTGCATGAGCAGGGACAATGTATACCATAGTAGCTACATACTCATGTAAATAGCAACCTTATTTAACCATCCATAGCTCCTCTGGAATGGATGAGGGCTTATGGGCTCCATTATCTTTTTATATACTGTAGTCAGGAATGCCCCAGCGGTCCTTCAAACAATAAGAGCTCTTGCATTTCTCTTGGTTGACCTCCAGAATTAGATAATGCCATTACTTTATATGCATTTTAGCTGTAGCCTATAGAGGAATCAAGCTGGAGCTGAGCCTCAACCTTTCTTCCTACTGAAGAGATTGATTATATAGCACCAAAGTGGGTTATGCATACAGCTAGAGGACAAAAGTCAACAACAGTCTTACGTAACCATGAGCCCTTAAAACCATAATATCAACCTGGTAGATAAGATAAATCTGCTTGTACAATAGTGGCATGGCAATCATCATCATCATCATCATTATGGAATAAGGCATAGGATAAGGCAAAGAGGAAGGCCCCCAAGACTCTGGCTAGACAGCATAAAGGAAGACTGTGGAACCTTGGGTATGGCAGTAACACAAGCATCTAGGACTGCCCAGGATAGGAACAACTGGAAAGAAAACTGCCATAAACAGGCTGCCCATGCATGCTTGGGCATTGTCAGGGCATAAATGATGATGACAGTGGCATGGCAATTATAGGGTAACTAACTGTTGCATGGTTAGATTTTTAAGCCCCCTCTACAGAAAAAAAACTCATATCTGGTACTGTAAACCTGGCTCTAGAAGGAACCTACTATTGCTGTTTTGGTAAGTGGACACAGTATCAGGCTCTCCTCTAAATGTTTCTGTGTATACCCATAGATTAGTGCTGCGCTCAGCCTTGCTCAGAGAAGCGTCCATTCACAGTGGAAGATGCTCATTGCAGGGACTTCTAATTGGGGGATGTCCTGAGAATCAGTGACTGTTGTGAGCTCAGGCCTCGGGACATCGCTATTACCTAGTCTAAGGCTTAGAGAATATTGTAGAACAGAAGGAGGGAGGATAGAATGTAAGAGCTGGAGGATGGGAAGGAATGTCGTGAGACGCTGGGTTCTGGACAGTTGCACACATAAATTCATCACAGCAGTGGTGACCCGCACAAAACTAAGACCATCAGCATTATAGCATGCCTCACTTTTAAAGAAGAACCAAGGGTCTTTTGGGGGAACTTCCCAGAATAAATTTGAGAGACTAGCATGAGTAGCAGTTTCAACCAAACAACAAAATCAACAGGAAACAGAGAGACAGAGGAAAACCTCAAAGGGACAGAAATGTATGCCCTTTGAAATATAAAACATTCCTTTTATAAAACTAGATGCTGTTGAAAAGGGATAAACAAGGAAAGGCTGAGTTAAAAATTATGAACTAAACAAAAACTTTAATAGAAAGGTTGTTAGGTACATCTGAACAATTAATTTAAAAATGAAAAGGATGAAAACTGTTAAGGAAATAAAGGATTTTGATATAGAAAATCCAACATAGAATAACCAGACTCCCAAGAGACGAAAATCAAGTACATGCATAAAAATCGCCAGAGATAAAGCATAGAGCAGAAACATTCCTGAAGAGGAAATCTTAAAAGCTAGATTTTATCTCCAGCTCTAACCTAAGCCAGAATCAGGGGAACCCTAAGCACGGCCCTGAACATTTGTGGCTGTTGAGAATCAGTATTCAATTTTGTTAGCATTGCTGAGTCCCGGAACCAGGTGTTGATCCAATGAAGCCTGTCAGGCTTTCGGTTCCTTCAGGAGGAAATCAAAAAGTGTACTTAGCTGAAAATATGGATCACAAGCAACACATCACTGGAAACCAAGGCGGATTCTCACTCCAGTTTGTTTATGTTTATGTGTTGCCACTGAATTTTGCAGGTCATAAAAAGTAACTAAGCATGACCAACATTCTGTTGTTAACTCATGACCTTTGTCTGGTATAATAAAATAAAGGAAAAAAATCTTATTTTTATGCCTATTGAATTATGATGGAAAGCATCCAGCTACAATTCCATAATGACATTTCCTTAGATGCTATTTTTTTACTTAAAAGGAATGAAATAAATAAGTAGTCAGTAGTCATTTTTTTTTTAAAAAAAGCATGTTATGGTATTCTGGTTGTTTTGTTAACAAACGATAACCTATCACAGTAACTGATTTTCTTCACACTGGTAACATGACACTATCACATGGCTAAAGGACAAACTTAAGCAACAGTGAGCTCTGGTTCCTTCAGACAAAAAGAGAAACAGCTGTGAGGGTCAGGAAACCTTCCGTTAGACATTTTCTTCTACCCTCTCGCTATTTCTGGCTACCTGACTGGCAGGGGTGACAATCCTCTCCTGCTATGACTTCCAGTCTGCCCTGGGTTCCCTCAGTGTCGCCCTGACGACCAGACAAAAGAGAATGAAGACAACAGTTTCCTCTCTTTAGTTACAAAGTATGTTTGAACGATTGGTAAACATCGGATTTCTTCTTCCTCTACTTTAGTTCAGGGCACTAAAGCTAGGTCTGATACTGAGAGATTAGCATGATACAACCGTAATAAACTCAAAATAAGAAACTTCCAGGAACAGAAACTAAAGCAAAATTCAGAGTAAACTACTAAATAAGACTCTTTTAGGGAGTGCCAACTCTTCCTATTGAGGGTAGCTGGTCTTTAAGTGTTTTTTGTTAACTTCTCAAGTATTCTTATTTGCTGCCCCCTCTTATTCCAAAACACTGAACTGGTTACCCTGGAAGGAATTAAGAGTTGGAGGTGTAGCCTTTCCGTTTTAGAGTGATGGAGGAATCTGTGAGCGTTTGTGATACTGGTATCCACACAAGGAAGTGCTGAACCATATGTTTCTGGGGAAAATAAGAGTTAGGAATTAAGTTGTCAATAAAGGGGGCATTGCCATGGTTCAATTGGTAATAAATAAAATGGGTTTTGTCTTTCTTGAGCCCTGCTCATCCTTCTCTGGCAGCCACCTTGACCTATAAATGTCTGCCACTGGTAAAGTTCAAGTGAGCCATGAGACTGTTGAAGCCCTGAGCTAACTATAGTCGGTTTGTCATGGAGCAATACACAGAAAGTTGCTGACTTACTGAGAAACAGCACTCTGAGTCTAGTTCTGTGGCAATAGGTTCTAATGGAAGCCAGGCATTTATTTTTCCTTCCATTTGAGAACAACACTCTGATTTACTTCTCTTTTCTTTCTTCAAGCTGATACAGATATAGAAACTCTCAAATTGCATTGACAATTGTGTTTTGATGTATTGACACACATCAAAAGAAAAACCCACCAAACGCGAAAAGACATGTGAGGGAGAGGGAAAAAAAGGCAGTTCTGCTGATGGCCAAAGAGCACAGCTGTACAAAGTCACTTGGGTAATGCACTTTGACTGCTAATGCGTCATGTTAGTGCTTTTGTTAAAACCACAGGAACGTCTGTCTTCCTGAAAACAGCCACTGCGCTCTAGAAGAGGACGATGTGAAATTTCAGAGCAGGGCTGGCCAGACTCACACCTGTAGAACTGGAGGAAGCTTTTTATGTCCCTGCTCACCAGATTTCACCAGATTTCACAAAAAAAAAAACAAAACAAAAAAACCCCGCCATCCCTCTTCCTCTTACTACGCCCATTATGAACACAGAGTCACAACAACGCAGTCTTTGGCAAACATCGTAACATCACACAGGGAGACTCAATGAGAATTGTGGAACTATATTGGCATAGAATTTATTTCTTGAATCTTTTTGAAAAAAAATCTTCTCATAGATCATATACACACATACTCAGAAGTATTTAGATAGCTTGGTTTTAGTTTGGGCTTATTTGGTTCAAAGGCAAATACAAGGGAATCTCAGAAGTATTTAGACAGTTTGGTTTTAGTTCGGGCTTATTTGGTTCAAAGGCAAGTACAAGGGAATCTCCTGAGACGCCAAAGACACTGCTGAAGGTTTGCTGATAAAAATCTTCCAGATGGGACGACTTTCACTGAGAGGTCAGTTATCAGCCTGTGTCTCTCCTCTTAATGACATCCTTCAATGACTCCCCTTCCTCTACCAGAAAATGAAGTCATGAAAGCAATTCAGACTGAGAATGACCCAGTAATCCTCATAATCATGCTGCAACGACAGACAAGAAGATCAAAGGACAGGTGCACTGAGAAATTGGGCTGTCTGTCTAATTACAAAGTGTGAACTTGCTACAGAGTATTAATATTTACTATGTATTATTTCCTCTATATTTCCAAAGTCAATATTTAAAAAAAAATATTGTGGTTGCCCTGTTTAGCCAACTTTCCTCAATTTTCTCCTTTCCAATTTCTACTAACCATTAGCAGTTCTTTGCATGCAGCAAGGGTGTTTCCATATATTCACTAGGTAGTTTAGATACGGTCAATTATGTTGACACTCTCATAGCATCAGTTCTCAGGAGAGATCTTAGGCTACTGTCTCCTACAATGCAATTGAGAAAACAAATCAGGTGATAAAAAAATAATCTGTTCTCAATATATTAGAGAGTGGATGAAGAAGCAAATAGGGTTTCAATATGAGAGATGTTTACTTTTGTTTCACAATAATAGAACATGGAAATAGATTATGGTTGGAATGATGGTATCATGTTTACTGGGAGCCTAGGCTCTGATTATGGCTTTGTTCCATCATTTTAATGGGTATGTTCTATCTCAAGTTCATTGTAATTATAAGGTGAATATTGATGCTCCAGACATCATCTGAACACTTCCAAGTCAATATTACAAGGAACAAGGCTAAAAATTCCCTCAGGCAAGAATCCCCTCTGCTTCCATTTCATTGCTTATACTCCTCTTTTAAGGTGGTCTGGGGGAAAGTGGTCTCTTGATGGAGTAGATGCTACTTAAATAATTAAGATGTACTTGGTACCCTTAATTCTCTTGGTTGTTAAGTGAACGAATCTGTTAAGGATAGTCAAGAGCACCAACAATGTAATTTCACAAAATTATATGGGATTTGCTCTGATGGTCTAGAGAGAAGCAAAGGATAACAGAAATATCAAGAGGTCACCCCGAAACTATAAATCAAAGATGTGAGCAGAAATTTTAGATCCTTGATCTCTCAGGAACCCAGTAGTGACAAAGCAAACTTGGGTGAGAACGGACCAGGAAATTTAGCTAACCAACATGGGTAATCACACATCTTTACCTGGGCTGTGCTCTGTGACTCACTCTTCAAGTTTTACAGTCATAACTTGCTCACAAGCTGTGACATCCACCTTCTTAGGCTATAAAGTGAGAACCAATGTATTTGCCGTAAGTCATGTTTATACGGCCGCTGAATTACCAACCAAAGTGAGAGGTAAATGGGAGCTGTACTAGATACTGTAACAGCATGAGTTACTGTTTGCAGAACAGAGTGTTCCAAGCGCATGGCAAAAACTGGCACTTGGACTACATGAGTGACTCTAAACCTTTTATGATGTTGTCCTTTTGAATAAAAACACATTATTATGGTGTGTCCTGAATCTGACATTCTCAAAATAGTGCACATCATTACACAAAGAAGTTTGGATGCTTTGTGCATTGATCTCATTTTATCTTTTCTATGGCTGTGGTCAAGACTTGCGGAGACTCTCCTGCCACGCATCATCTAAGCCAACTATAGTCCCCAGTCATAACTTACATGCTGTGTGTAGTTCATCATGGGAACTACACTGCCGGGATCTATTTTCCATGTTACTTCTAGTCTGTTTGAAGCTTCTTGAAGGCAATGCCAACAGTGTGTTTATTTTCCATGACATGTGGATTTCTCCAGATTCTTTCACAAGGTCATGTTTACAACATCCCAATTCTCTTTCCTTGTTCTCAGTGGCTCCGCTTTTCTCTCGCCCCTTCTCATAGTTGAGATAAATTGAGTGATGTTTCAGAAACATACACCACAGCGAACTATTTTTATATCTTTTTGATAATGCCCCTATATGTATAAAAACTTGGAAGTGCCTTATCTGTGCTCACACATAATTTTTTCCTGTTCATCTCTCCATTTGTATTTTACAGATTATATAATATCTATAAGTACATAAATAGTGATCTCTCTTTCTACGCGTCTATGACTTTGGATATGGAGAGGATCCACGTGACAAGTGGTTTCTTCTTTAGTTTCATTTTTAAATCAAAGGACTCTTATTTCCCGAGGCTTTCCTTTTACCTTTGCACCCATAAGTCAATCACATCAGATCAGGAAGTAGAGCTTCTATCAGTGGGATGAGATGGAGTCACCACATCAGGGGAAGAAGACTGGAGTGATGTTGGCTCTGTTTTGTTCCTTGCTCAGCTTTGGGTTTGGGGATATCCTTTTGCAAAGAGAATTGCCATGATGAACTATTTTTGCTTTATTTATTTATTTTCGGTGTGTGATACCAAGATTTTTCATTGTGTGTTTCTAACAGCTCGTATATGCGCCTACAGATGCCAAGGTGTAAGTTAATCATTATCTGTGAAAAACTTTGCATGTATAACTATATCTATAACTTTCTAGAGAACAGGGAAGTTTAGACAATAAACTTTATCTTAACTCTATACATGCTTCCAACATCGCTCTTGTTCTCTTGAGTTTGGAAAATGTCATGAGCTCCGAAATTGTGTTCATTTTAATCCCAGGTTTTGATGCACTAGGGTTAGATGGTTAATGACTTGGTAAGAGAATGCATGTCAGTGTCCCTAAATAAAATTAAATCTTCAATTTTCTTGAATGTCTAACTGCCTGTCATAACAGATTTTCATCTCATCTGGTTCTACATTCACAAACGATAGATAATTCATAGATATAAATATTATCATATCTATTTCCCTCTTTTTAGGGAAAGCTCCGGTCTACCCTTTCTGTAGGAAATCCAGTCTCTTTCCTTGGAAAGTTTCTCTTCACAGTCTCCCAAAGCCTCAGAGGCCTTTCAGCAGTCTCCAGTGTAAACCCATTCTAAACTTACGGTGGTCAAGGAATGTCCAGTGGGCACATAGGTTTCTTTGCGTTTGTCATAGGCTACCTGCATATTCCCCTGTTCTTGGCAAAGGTCTCCTAGACATCTCTGATGAACCAACCCTGAACTCTAAGAGTTCAGCTCTTTCATTCTAAGTCAGTTCTTGTTCAGCAATGTCAAGAGCAATCCTGGAGCTGGAATCTCAGCTTGCTCTGGCCCCTGAGGCATTAAGACCTCCAGGGGCTGTTACTTCAGCATTCTCTCTAGATAATAGAGCAGGTTACTCCCAGGATACTTTCTAATGGCAGTCCCTACCTCTAAAGCAGAGAGAATGTTGAGGAAGGGTTTATTCTCTAATCCCACAGCTCCAGAAATTCTTGCATAATTTGGTCCTCTCCTCAAACTGCACCATCACGAGGGGCAGTTCCTTTCATCCTCTTTGTCCTGGGAAGTGTATGACTATGAGATACCATACTTAGAAGACTGTGGGAGTCCACTTAATGATTTTTCTACAGATAAAAATGTTTAAACCATCTATAGGATTTTTAATGATAAAGTTCCAAGGAGATACAGATTTAAAATTTCTGCCTCTCTGGTTACTCACTTACATATTCATAGAAATGTTTATTGCAACTTAGGGTCATTTCCCCCAAATTCTTTGTTTGTTTGTTTGTTTGAGACAGGGTTTCTCTGTGTAGCTTTGGAGCCTGC
>LOJH01017463.1:22361-35749 GCA_001685095.1 Ellobius talpinus
CCTGCCTCTGCCTCCTGAGTGCTGGGATTAAAGGTGTGCACCACCACCTCCTGGTTCCAAATTCTTTTACTTTGGGAATAGTTATAAAGACAAGGTGGAATCAGGACAATGGAAACTATTGTCCTAAGTGTCCTTTCCTGACAGAACAAGGGCACAACCACTCTGATAATCAACTGTTTTAAAAATGTGTGGCCTAACCAATCCAATAAGATAAATAGGTCTTCATTGTAAGGTAAATATTTGACATTCAAAGATCACATTTGGGGGAGAAGAGGATGAATACAATAATAATAAGTTTCAATTAAATGATAAAGTCAGTCAGAGTGGTGTTTTTTCCCACCAAGAACTGAGAAAGAGAAGGCTTACAATTCACCTTGTGTTTATTTAAATATAAGGAAGAGCTTAATGGTAACATGGGCAAGCTTCCTTCATCTATGTCCACCCAGATGAGTTTTCTATGGTCCAATTCAGGGTGCATCCCTGTATTGTTGGTGTCCCTAAATCCCAGATGTAGCTTGTAATCAATGACATCTTGAATTTGATAAAATGAACTAATTACTCAAACATCTCAGTTGAATCAAGTAACTACTTGAGAAAGGCAAAGGCAAATAATCTAGAAATTCTCCGTACACCAAGGTTGAAAAGCCAGGATTAGACGTGAATTTACAACTCTATGGGCATATTAAAGCAGACACAGACAACAGCATTGTCTCCTCCAAGGGACAAGCTGAACCAACCCATGGTTCTCTCGTCTAGTATGTTTAGCATCTGTGGACAACCTGGGTTATTCTATCATTTCAGCCCAATGGGCCAAACTGTCATGAAAGGGGGGAAGAGTCTCAAGAGGGAAACATGGAGAAGTCGTGACATTCCTATGCTCTGACTCCAGGCATGCCAAAGCTCTCCTAACTAGGAGTCTGTCCCCATGGGTACTGAGCTGTGGGGAGGGAATGAACTAAGCAGGCTAATGTGGCATCCCTCGATGTATTTCTTGTGCAAGGTACTCAATGATTCCGTGCTTGTATCAAGCTTGTGAGTTCCGAGTGTCACAACAGTACCTCCCTCATTGGGTTCTGAGAAAACCAACTGTCTTGATGCAGGAAGTAAAGTACAATTTGTGGATATTACGAAGACTTGGCTCAGCGGGTCTATTACATGTCTAAGCCACTTAAATGGACAATTCATCAGGTCAAAAGAAGTGGAAAATTAAGGGTAATTAGGTCAAAATTGCTAACTGGCTGTCCGTAAACCAAACCTGGCCCCCAGATGTGCTGTGCTTGGCTCCCACACATTGTTTAAGACTTGAGAAATCTCACATTAAATTTTGTCTTTCGTCTTTGCTTAAAAAGAACAAAAAAGAGTTGATAAGAGGGACCTTACTGACCGTCCCCTTAGCACTACTTGGATCCAAACAGAAGCTACTTTATTTGAACAGGCCACACTTTCTGTCTTCCTATAATTCCCAGGGCTCCTGTCTTCAACTGCTAAGTTTCTTGCTTCATAATCCTAATCTGGTCTCAGCACGTTTGAATTTGAGGAGCACTGCCCCTTACTGTCGATTTTCTGAGATAGCTCCTTTTGCTCATGAAAGCCTTTTCAGTGAAATAGACAAATGTGGTGATTTGAGTCAAATGAATTACTTGAAACCTAGCTCCACTCTGTGTCATGAGAGCCATCCTAGAGGCGAGACAGTTTTCAAAATAGACACAGGTGTAGGTAGGACAGAAAGGGTATCTGCCAGGGTTTCTAAGGAATGCCTGGATCTGCCATAGGAAATGTTTAATTTCCATATTTGTTGCGTGAGTATGGTAGTGCCCACCATAAATACGCAGGGGTTATTGTGATGGATGGATTAGAACATGTAACTTTGAGCTCCTAACCCTACGGAACCTCAAAAATGTCCGCTGAAAAAAGTTTTGTCAGTTTTGCTACTTGTCTTTTACTTTAGAAATTATACCCAATTGACTCTCCAACAATTACACATTGTGATGAGGCACTGAAATTGACATTTATTGACTGTAAACTGTGATCCAGGTGCAACTCCCACTGCTGAATGTATGTTGTTTCACGAAGCCCTCACAGCCAGACTACTCATTAGACTTTACTTTTGCAACCTGAAAAATCAGAGCTCAACAAGTCCAGGTGCCTTCCCCAAAGTCACACAGCTGCTTTGATAGCCACGGCACCTTACTCCATGTGTTTACCTTAGTGTGCTTTAGTAGCCTGATTATAGATTCATGTTACCAGTTAAAATGCAAGCTCACCTGTTCCTTCCCAAGAGCGCTCTAGCAAAGTCTAAGGGAGTAGTCTGGCAATCTACATATTTCATCAGAACTTCCAGAGAATCTTCCAGTAAGAAAACTGCTTGGGAAGGCTTATGCAGGGTAGAAGTGAAGAAAAGAAACTGTTTGTCATCACATGTAACAAAAGAGAGGGACAAAAAAGGAAGAAGGGAAGAAAGTGGGAAGGAGGAAAGAGAAAAGAAATGAATGCCAATTAAGAGGGAAGAAGTCTGGGAGAAAGAGATCCTGGCCCTAAGGTATGACAGTTGTAGGAGCCAGTGAATGCACTTCCTTTATGGATCTGTTCCCTCTGTGTGCACCCAGCTTGTTGACTGCAAACCTAGGGAGTCAGCCAACAGGAAGCTCAGTTTGCCACTGCAAAGGAGTAAAGCACTTTGAACTGCAGGCATTTTGTACACCCAAATTACATACTGTGTGATACACAAAGTATTTGAGCTGTTCCGCAATACAGAAGCCAATTATTCTTGGCACGTACTTCTGTCATACTATTCAAATCGCCATCCCTCACATGTGGAACTGTGCCACATCAAATGTACCAAGTCATAAATTCTTTAGAATCTCTGAGATGAAAGTCAAGAGCTGGAGAAAAAGATAGTTTGGTATATATGCCACATTGCAGAAGAGACATACAGTTAATTATCATTTTGCTAGGTCTATTATGAATAGCTGAGGCAGCAAAATTCTGTTTTAGGAGATCTTTTAGTTTTATGCTGAATTTTTTTCTCCAAAGTAATTTGGTAACAAATCTTTATATCCTCAAATTTGAATTAAGTTACTTCATTATATAACTACCTTTTTATTCTTAACAAATCAAAGTTATTGCAAAAAGAAGTAAATGTTTAAAAAAAACACAGCTTCCATTACTTACATGAATTAAAATCTACAATTTCAGGTTGATTATAAGTGTGTGTGTGTGTGTGTGTGTGTGTGTGTAGATGCATAGATGCATGCACACAAAGGTTATTGGATAATAGCCAAGCCGAGGAAAATCACAAAAAGGGCTAGTGTCTAATGGTGTACACAGAGAATATTTAGACACTAACCTCTGGTTTAAAGAGGATCTATTATACTATTTAAATTTTTTTTAGATTTCTAAGATGTTAACAAAATCACAGATGCTCAGCAAGGCAGTACCCCCTTATTCAAGTTTTCAATCTCTGTGGCTTCAGCCACCCACAATCTACTGCGCCTTGATTATGACAGATGTGCAGTATAGTGATCAGTGCCTATAATTACAGTGCACAGAAGACTGAGGTAGGAGGGTTGAGGGCTTCATTCCAACCTGCATTGAATATAAATAGTACGACCCTCTCCCAAATTCTAGCATAAAATTCCCCAAACACAAACAAAGAAACAGACATGAAAGGTAAGAGATATTTAGAACTTCCAATAGACGTGACCAAAGAACTTTTCTGTACCATATCAGAATGAAAGCATATATGCATATATGTGTCTAGTATAATATGAATGTATGAATAATACTAAAATTTGCAAGAGAAAGCCATAAAGTAATATGCAAATGCAGAAACAGAGAAATATAAATTATTTCACGAGCAATACTAAAAGTCAGGCAAGTATGAAATGATAATATTTCGAGCCCTGAAAATAAATACTGCCCATCAAGATTGTTATACCCAGCAATGTAATCACTTAAATTGGTGAAGAATTAAGAACCATCAAAGGCAAATCCAGACTAGGCCAATGCATGAAATTCAAGCTATCACTGCAGAAAATTGTTAAAGAAAACTATATGTGGAAGAAGACAGTCTCATTCATAAGAATACATTCTATGAGAGGGACAGACGAAAAGCCTAGACAGTCAATCATGTCCAACACTGAAAAACCAGGAACAGGGCCCTAAAAGTGATGGGGAGTGAGGAAGAATACTGATAGTCCAATCAGAAAATCTACTAAAAAATATCATAAGATATGCCAAAACTATCTCAATAATAACCTAAATGCAAATGAATACCACAGACCAAATAAAAGACATGGACTAAGTGACTGGATTTATAAATAAGATCCAGCTATTGACTTCCTCTGTGAAATCCATTTATTGAGCAAAGATTTATAAAATCTAAGAATCAAAGTGTAGAAATCTATGGTCCAAGAAAACAGAGATCATACACAAGCTGACATAGTGGCTTTGATATCGGATAAAGTAGACTCTAAGCAAAGACTAGTCAGAGGGACACGGTGTATATAATAAAGGGAATAGCTAGTAAGGGTGAGATATAACAACTGTAAACATCTGTACATTGAGTTTTGTGGTTACTAAGATACAAAACATTAAAAGGATTGAAAAATCATGTAAGTTTGAAAATAATAATAGTGAAAAACTTCAATACCCCACCTTTTTATTTAGATAAGCCTTCCAAACTAAACTTCTGCAATAAAATTTCAGAACTAAATTATGTTCAAATCAACTGAACTCAACAGAATATTCCATCCAACAGATAGCAACATTCTTAGTAGCACATAGAAGTATCTCCAAAACTGATTCCATTACTGACCACAAAGTGAGTCTTAATTTAATTAAATTCAAATAGCTTCTTAGTTTCTTCTAGCCTTTCAGAGTACAGGGAAGTAAGATTACGAATCAACAGGATGAGACACCTTAGAAACTAAGGTCTACTTTGGATTCCTGCTAAACTTTCAAGTTCTCACACCAGTCCTTCTCTGACTGTTTCCATGCTACCAGACTCACTCCCTGAAGCCAGTATGATTCGGACACCAAAATGAGATAAGAATCTAACAAAATTAGAGACTAATTACCACGATGAACATACATAAGAAACCCTCAGCAAAATGCTTGCAAACTGAATTCAGTAACATGCGAGGAAGATCAGACACCGTGACCAGTTTCTTTCACTTCAGTAGTGCGAGGCTGGTTCAACACATGCAAATCAGTAAATGGAACAGATGATATAAATAGGCCAGAAGGCAACAATCACATGATTATATGAATAGATGCTATGTGCTTCATGATAAAGTGCTGAAGATAGTGTGAATAGAGGAACTAGATATCACCATAGTAAAGATCATGTGTGTAATATAGGTCTTATGTGGCAAATCCATAGCTGACCTTGCACTCAATGGGGGGAAAGAGAGAGCACTTCCTGTGAATCTAGAATGAGACAATGGTGCCCACTCTTGTCACTCCTGGTCTACATAGTGCTTACAATCCTAGCTAGAGCAACAGGTCAGGATGATGATATCAAAAAGATACAAGTGGAGATGTGAGAAATCAAATTTTCTCTATTCGAAGGCAAAAAACTACACAAGAACACTTTTAGATTTGATAAACACAGACAAGTGGTAGGATTGAAAATAAATGTACAAAAATCAGTCTTTTTCTATATATCGATAATTTACTTTCTAAGAAAAATTAGGAAAACTATCGTATTCACAATACCTTCAAATTGGGAAGAAAGAAAGAGAAAGAAGTCAAGAATAAGCTTAGCCAAGGAAGTAAAAGTTTCTTACAATGAAAACTTTAAGCCACTGGGGGAAAAGAAATGTAGACATGAAGATATTAGAAAATCTGCAGGAAAATTAATGTATCTGGAAAACATTCTATTAAGTGAAGTAACCTAGACTCAGAAGGACAAATGATGGGTGTTCTCCATCATATGCAGGTCTTGGCTTTCAGTTTTTATGTGTGAGGAACTGCATAGCTTTGAAAGTGGGCTTAGTAGTGAAACTAGAAAGGAGACCACGTGAGAGGAAGACAAGGATTTGAGGAACAAGGGAAGGAAAAAGATGATATATGACAAGAAGCCACAAAGGGTACTCTGGGGACGGAAACTATGAGAAGCTGTGGGCTTGGGGAGCAGTGGAAGAAAGGAGCAGAATCAATAAAAATAAATTATGTGTGAATATGCTATAATAAAATCCATTGCTTTGTATTCCAATCTAAAAACAAACAAAAGAAAAAAGAAAAATTGAAGAAATAAGCAATTCATAAATTTTAAATAACTTTTGTCTCAGTATATTGTTATGATTGTTCCTTTTATTAGTAGTTATTGTGCTAATCTCTTAGTAGGCTTAACTTATAAGTTCAGCTTTATGATAAATATACATATAAAGAAAAAGAAATAAAATACAGAGTTTGGTAGTACCTGTAGTTTCAGGCATCTGCGGAGTATAACATATTCTACAGAGGTATGCGTGTGGGTATGGTATGTGTGTGTGTGTGTGTGTGTGTGTGTTATATCAGCACATCCACACAGAAACAAATATAGAAATTCTACTTAATAATTCCTTATGTGTATTACTCTCTCCCTTTCCTACTGTATTCAGATTTTTTCTCTCCTTATTCCTTGCTGTGCTGGGCCCCAGTAGATTGATATCTTATTGAATGATTAGTTTGTAAGCCTCAATTGAAAGACATCACTAAAAGGTACTCATCACTCCCCCCAAAAATCTTCATGTATGTGTCATGTGCTTATCCATTGGGTCCAGGGATCAATAAAGCAAACACAGTTCCTTTTCCTTAATAAAACACTGATTTAAAAATAACAATAATAAAATAAGCACAAAGTATGAATTAATTTTTTATCAAAATAAATGCTGAAAAAGAAAAGTCTAGGTACTCTGAGAAATTCTGCTAGGGAGACTTCACTGAGGTTGGAGCATTTAAATGGATTTGCTCATGGATGGTTAAACTCCATTGTCACCTTGATAAGATTGAGAATAACCTTGGAGACAAGCCACTGGGCATGCCTGTGAGGGACTGTCTTGATAAGTCAACTGAAGTGTTTAGACCTGTCCACTGTGGGTAGCACCATCCCCCTGGGATGGGATCCTTAACTCATTACAAAGGAAAAGTGAGCCGAACACAAGCACTGGTCATTCTTTGTTTCTTTACTGCAGATGCAAGATGACTGTCTCGAGCCCCCATCTCTGTGACTTTCCAAGTTGATGGACCTATATGTACTTCAAACTGTGAAAACAAAGAACTTTTTTTTAAAAAAAATCTTTCTTTTCTTAAATTGCTTTTTTCAGGATATTAAAGCAGATGCTATGTCAGGGAATGCTCAGAGTAAGAAAAGGCAGTGGGAAGGACCACAGGATGCCATTCAATAGCCCAGTGACCCTAAGCTGGTCTGATGTGCCATCAAACATGCCGTTGCTGGGCTGACACTTGTCTCAGCCTGTTTGACCAAGCTCATATTTAACTGAAAGTCATGGTCTGGCAGCTAGTGAACAGCAAGGCTGAGGTGGTACAGTGCAGTCTGATTCTAAGGATGTCAATGCTTCTATACTTGGGAGGACTTGAGAGATATTTAAACATACATTTGTTTACAAAGTAGGTATGGGGAGTCTGTATTCTTTAAAGAAAAAGCAAGACAGGGAGGAGGCCATGCTTTGACAGTCTAGCTCTTTCTTAGGGCTTTATGGTTTTTCTCTCTCTGATATTCAGCTCCTGACCTCAAACCCCATCTTTCCTCTTTTGACTTTCCTGTGGGCCACAGGAGATAAATAGTTCCTGTATACTCTCAGCTCTTTTCAATGTCCTAAATTCCAAGACAAGACTATGCAAACATTATCCTAAAACATGTTAAATCTTCAACAACAAAATGTAAGCTTATTCTCTGTGAATTTCTAGTAGGTTTCTAAGGAGATAACAGAAAGCGACCTAGATTCCACTCATAGGCTCTTCTGAGTATGATTGTCCCCTATAGTGAACTGTTAACGTAGTAGTCACTCATAAAGCTCACAGTTCACAACGGAGAGAGACCTCCCTTTTCAAAGGCTGACGGTTGGAGTGTGTTCTCCACCTCCATCAGACCACTCTAAAGACAAAAGGAATTTGGTAGAAACCAGGACCTCAGTTTTCAAGGATCAAAAGAACGATGTGTAGTGTCCCTGATCTGGCTGAAACTCTTGGCTGGGTAGGTGAAGTGTGGCTGTCAGAGGAGGACACATACCAAAAAAACAGTGGGGCGAAGTCACGTGCACAAGAGAAACTGGGACATTCATTTAGTCAAAATGTACTAAGCTTGGTTTGGTGGCACAAGCCTTTAATCCCAGCTCTTAAGAGGCAGGGGCAGCTGTTGTGGGTTATTTGTACTCTGTATGAAGATATATTACTGTGATTTGTGTAATAGAAAGCTGAATGGGCCAATAGCTAGGCAGAAGGTAGAGGTGGGACTTCCCAGCAAAGAGGAAGTAGGAAAAAGAACGGTGGCATCCCAGCCAGATGCAGAGGAAGCAGGACATGTAGGAGGAAAGGTCACAGTCACGAGTCACGTGGCAGGATGTAAATTAGTAGAAAGGGGTTAATTTAAGTTATAAGAACTAGTTAGGAACAAGCCTAAGCTATAAATGCAGCTTTCATAATGAATAAGAAGTTTCTATGCCATTATTTGGGAGCTGGCTGGTGGGACAGGGAAAGACTCATTACAGGGAGAAGTGTCTCTGTAAATTCAAGCCAAGTCCATTTTACCTAGTGAATTACAGGACAACCAGGGCTATATAGTCCAACCCTACCCCCAAATTGAGATCCCAGTACCTGTCTGAGGTACTCATCTATATCTCTAGCATATGTATTTGTATCACATACATCTCTATCTAGACTCATCTATCATCTATTATCTTTCTTTTTCTCCTGTTTCTCTTTTTTTTCCTCTTTCTTTGCCTTCCTTTCCTTCTTTCTTTCTTAGTAACCAAAACATTGCCCAGGAGAGGTTCACAGTCTAGTTATAGAAAGGGATAATATATATACTAAATATTGTAAACTGTGCATTATAAGGAAATACATGTAAAACAAGCAAGAGTACTGTAAAGCAAGGACTAGGAGTGGGGTAATGCAAAATGCATTAAAAATCAGATGGTCATGATCATGATGGCTTTTTGGATAAAATGAGGTATGAACAAAGACTCAAGGAAATCAAGAGATTGATTGGCGTGTGATATTGAAGGAAAGTGTATACTAGGCAGCATTAAGGTATTAAGGCGAGCCTGTCTGATGTGTTTGAAAGTTGGCAGCAAAGCCGGACTGGCTGAAGCTGTGTGACGGAGAGGAAGAAGAGTAGGAAAGAAGGGCCTGAAAAAGAACAAGTGGCTTGTCAAATTGGGCACTGTAGGCTATAGTTATCACTTTGAACTCAGAGGAAAGCAGTGAGCCTTTGTAAAGCGATGAGCAGATGTATTAGCATATATCTATCCATATATCCATCTCCTGTTGTGTTTTGACCACAGTACAGCAAGAGAAGAAGCGGGGTGACCTTCAAATGCTAAAGCAATCATCAAAGCAAGAGAAGACAGTGGCTGGCAATGAAGTATCAGCTAAGGAGATGATGAGGATTTCACTCTGGGTATATTCTGCAAGTTGAAAACCCAAGAATTTGGAAGATTTGGATATGAGATGTCTAGGAAGAATGGGGAACATGGGCAGCTCTATGCTAGCCAGAGGAAGTTGTGTTGGAAGTGGTTTGGAAAAGCCGGCGTCATCTCTTTCCCTGTCCCCTCCCTTCTTTCCTCCCTTTCCTCACCTACTCTCCCTTTCTCCTTCCCTTTTGGTACTCTTCCCTCTATCTACCTTATCATTTACTTCTTTTGTTTTCCCCCAGACATCCTTGCAAATGTCAGCTATTATTCCCGGAGATAATACAAACAGAAAGTAACCCCACTACATGTAGAACATAAATGACAAATGGAGTAGAGATGCAGAATTGATGGTGAAAAAATGGCCAGATTACTCCTGTCTTAGAAAATTTAGACTTTTATATTAGCTGTTTTGAATAAGACACATTTTAATTGTAACTTTGAAAGTGGAACAGTATTCATATATTGATCATACTTTAATGGCCAAGTTAAAAACAGCTTTAGCATTCCATTGGTAAACTGTTTTTTCTCCTCACTGTATTATACAGAACAATCCAGAACAATCCCAGATGAATAAAACACTGACATGTTCCAGACAAAGTATGTCTTTGTTTCTCTATCTACTAGACAACATAGCTACTGATGGACTCAGTAGACCACATAATTTATTGGTTTTACTCTAGGAAATGTGAAGTCAAGTGGTACCCAGGTAGAAAAGGTACCCTCAGGTACAATAAAAGCAGATTTGCATTACCTAGCGAGGTTAGTGTTTAAACTTTGGGGGTTGCTTCTTACTACTTGCGTGAATCTTGGTTAGTCATTCGACCACTCTGTCTGTGTCTCAGTTTCCACAATTTTGAAGGAAAAAAAGCAAAGACATTTCCTGTTTTACACCAGTAGTAAGGATTATGCAAGATCTCAAAGTCCTTTGGATGCTGTCACTATGGCAAGCTCTCAGTTGTTGCTGTGCCTTCATAAACTGGAACTGTATTCTCCATTCCTGCAGTGACTTGAATAAAATGGTCCCCATAGGCCCATAGGGAGTGACACTCTTAGGAGGTCTGGTTTTGTTGGAGTAGATGTGGCCTTGTTGGAAGAAATGTGCCACTGGGGGGTATGGGCTTTAAGGTTTCAACTGCTGAAGCCAGGCCCAGTCTCTCTGTCTCTCTTCTGCCATCTGTTGGTTCCAGGTGTAGAACTCTGGGTTCCTGCTGAAGCACTATGTCTACCTGATTACCATCATGATGACAATAGACTAAACTTCTGAAACTGTAAGTCAGCCCCAGTTAAATACTTTCCTTTATAAGAGTTACAGCGGCCATGGTGTCTCTTCACAGCAACAGCAAGCCTGACTAAGACAGCTCCCCAGAGTGTATTTGCGTATTGGAGATTGCATACCACCCCCACACCACCTCTTTCATCAGCTATTTGTTTAAGGAAAGAGCAGAGAGGAAAAGCAGATAGTAACAATGACACAAATGTTCAACACAAATGGCTAAGTCAGATAATTCATTAAGCATCAGATTTAGAAGAAATGTATTTTGCAATAAAAATGCTCATAAAGAAAAATCTATATAAATACAGACATTTGGAAGACTTGGAGCCGCATGGCCAACCTTGTGTGAATCATCACCAAAATATGAGCAAACATTTTTCTGGGAAATGATGTGCATTTTCTTTAGGGGGCGGATGTTAGGATTTCATTCACTTCTTTCCTCCGCACATTTGTTGTCCAAGAGAAAAGTGACACTAGTGGAGCCGAGGACTTAATTTCTGAAAGCAAGGTTGCACACTTCTTTTTTAATAATTAAGGCATATATAATATACCATTGTTGATCAACCAAGTGATATACGTACTGAGGAAAGACTGATGGGCTAGCCTGAGCTTACCCGCCAAGGCTGACTACTTTCCACAGAACCTACACTTTGCTGAACAATTTTGCCAGAGTCATTTATGATTATGTAAATAATTAATAATGGTTTTAAAATAACTGCAAAAATTTTGATTCCATGTAGACTTCCAATAGACTAATTTCCAAATATTCTGACATATTATTTCTTATTTCTGAGAAGTGGAGCTTATGGCATAGCTTTCACTAATAAATATGAAGTTAAAGCATGGGTAAGAATATAGGAAATAAACGTGAATTTTACTCCAGACACGTCAGCAACATGTTTTCAGCATCTGCTGTACTGAGCTATATTGTAATGTACAATACAGATTCGCTTTTTTTGTTTTTTTTTAAGTGAAACTTTAAAGCATTTTTAAAATGAAGACTTTAAAGCATCACAATGAGGGGTGACATTTAGAAAGTTTAGGCCTTAACATTTAAATGTAATGATGTGTGCTGTTTATATTGTATGATCAGGATACAAACTGCCATATATATTGTATGACCAGGTTGCAAACTGGCTTTTGTGTTTGTTTGTTTGTTTGTTTGTTTTGCCTTCTGGCTGACTTACCAAACTTACTCAGATAGGTTTTGTAAAGAGCATCTGCCAAGAATGTGTGCAAACATGTTCCCTGAGCATCCACATACATGGATCATCACATCTTCTCTTTTCCACCCTGGTGCTTCCAAAGGGCAGCAGCGTCACTGCAGTAAAACCTGGGCTGTGACCAAGCAGCATGGCAGCCAGAGTGCTAGGAGTCAGTGAGAAGAGTCTCTGCCTGCACCTCCCAGAGCAACAGGAGGACAGATCTGCAGCCAGCTAAGGGAGAGAAGATGGCTGGAGAGTTGGGCTTGCAGGAGGAACAGTGAGGTGCTTGTGTACGTGATGTGTGTGTGTGTGTGTGTGTGTGTGTGTAGGTGTCTGTCTATCTAACCAAAAAGTGGAAGTTAAAAAAAAAACAGGAGAGAAAAGGGTTTAATATACTGTGCAGAGACAGAGCAGATCCAAGATTCATCTTTTAAACAAAATTTTAAAAGATCAATTTCCACCAGACGGGAGGTTGCAGGCACCTGGTTTTAAACCATTAGCAACAGCCGGTTAATGACAATACAGCTATCATCATCGATAATGGTGTAGCTAATACCTAGAAACCCTGCTTTTCAGTAAAAACACAGGGCCTCTTTGTGCTGACTCCTCTGAACTAATGTTTTTATTTTTTGTTATTTATTTATTTATTTAGCCATTATTGTTTCTTTGTTTCCTGGTGCCTTTACCCCATACTCCAGGCTACAGTTTCTTCACACAGAAGTTACAACATTCCAACCCTGTTGCTGAGTTGAATTATCTTCACTAATAAAAGGCAGATTTCTTTCCCCAGTTCTTCGCTTCTGGAGTCTCATTGCTATTAATTGGTCAACTTATTATCAGATACGTTTTCTTTTAAAAAGAAAAAAAGACATGCCTGCTGAAATATGGCTACATTTGCCTGGGTTTGAGACATCTTAGTGAGCCTGGCCACAGCTTTCACACCCTGAGTCAGTTCTGACTCTCTTCACCCACTTGGACTGTCTGCTACTAGACTGTCATGCATGGCAAACATGTACATGATTTAGCATTTTATTTCACATTTAGGGCCATGGCTTCTATTTGTCTCTTCTAAAGCTTCATTTTGATGTCCTAATTCAAGTGCTTTGTGACTAAACTGCCTAGCACTTACAGACCTCTTCCTCTTACCACAATTCTTATGGTGATGCAAATAATCCAGGGCCTTGAAAAAACTCAGCTCTTAGCTTCTTTAAAAACCACACCAACCAACCAACCAACCAACCAACCAACCAACCAACCAACCAACCAACCAAC